>JAGKQL010000060.1:3076290-3116088 GCA_018398635.1 Cyprinodon brontotheroides
GGAAGCCATTCTGAAGCAGCCAGGGGGGGATTCTAAATGAGCCAAATAGCCGAGACAGGACCAATCGTCAAAATTTTGGTGTCGATCATTCGATTTCATCCTGGACACTACAGAAAATGCGCTAAAAGTGTTAAAAACCGAAATTATCCTTTAATGAACTTAAAAGTATAATTTAGGATTATTAGTGTGGCAAAGAAAATGACAGAAAACAGAGACGGCAAAATATGTAATTACAGTTAAAGTGAACAACCCCCCCCCCCCCTTGGAACAGATGGACGGTAGCACTGAACAAAAAAAAAAAAATGTCTTCATGTACAGTAGCCTACTCCCCTGTGACAGAGGCTGCACCATCTGTGACTCTGAGAAGACAGGCTATGTCATGTTAGTGGATTAGAATGTGCATGCAAAGTCACCACAGATCATGCAGAGAGTGCTGGGCTGAGGCTTACTTGGTTCAGAAACATCTTGCATCTTTACAGTGAAGACAGGCAGAAGAAAGGGAAGGAGGAGAAGAGGGTGCAGAACAAAGAAGGGCGTTAGCTACTGTGTGTGGTGACATTTCTGATAAGATGTGTGTGGTGCTGACCGTGTTTAAAGGGCATCACACATTACACTTAAAAACAGCGCATGATTATATTGTCACTTTATTTTCTTTGGGGGTGAGGGGTTACTCAAACTTAAAGATGTGCAAGGTTGTGAACAGCAAAGAAAAAGCTTCTGTATTTCAATTAAAGGTGTAAGAGATTATGGAACAACTTAAATGAAGATTTAAAACAAAGCAATAGTTTAATACAATTCAAAAGAAAATATAAGGAGGTCATTTTCAACCAGAGAATAGACATATGAGTGAGAGAAAGCAAAAATGTTGTTATTATTAAAGAATAACTTGGTTATTAAGGAGTTTGGAAAGACAAACCAGCATAAAAAGGGAAATATTTGAGGTAAATACTTTTCACTTGACTTTGATTTTTTAAATAACAGTGGGGAGACACAGAAGTTTTCAAGTGTTTAGGGGGTAGGAGTTAATAAGTTTTCACTTCTTCCTACCCCATTTTGAACATGATATGTTAATTGAAACAAATATCTGTATTTTTCTCTTCTTTTTTTATGCACTTCTTGTTACTGTGCACTATTTTATTTTTATATTTGTATCATGTTCGAATAAATTTCAATCAATAAAAATTTCAATCAATAATGACAACTTTTTAGGGAAACAAACATGGCTAATTCTTTCCTGTGTTTAGTTTTTGGAGACTGTGACAACTGAAAACGTATAGAAACATTTAGAGATATCGCAGGAGAAACAAGTGTAGGAAAATAGGGAGCGATGATAATCAAGCAAAGGAGAATATGGCAGCTTATATAATGAAGCTTATGCCTGGTGAGGATGTAGCTGAGGGAGAAGGAGAGCAATCAGGCTGACCAGCTAACATGAGCTCAGAAGCTGAAAAGAGATGCAGAAACTAAAAGAACAGTTTGAAAACAGATTATAATTTCAAATGTACCCAGAAAAAACACAAACTAGGACCGTATGGAGGAGCATACTGAATTGGTCGAAGATAAAGCAATGAGAGATATGATGGCACATTTTCTTTTACATTACATCAATAACCATGTAACAAGAAAAACTTTCTGGAGAATTTTTGGTAAGGGATGTGCTTCACATTTCATGAAGATGAGCTGAAGTGTGACCTCTTAAATTTCAAACAGCAATAACAGGGAACTGATTCATTTCACCGATAGCAATTAATTAATGTTATCTAGAAAAATGCTGTTTTTTACTTGGCATATAACAGAAAACCCAACCTGCTAGAAAAAATCAAAATCTAAACAGAGTCATTTTTTTCTTAAAATAAGTTGCATTTGCTCTTGAATTAAGGTAGTAAAAGAGACATCTTGCCAATCGAACAAGGCAATTTACAGTTAGAATGAAGTGTTGGTGAAATATAATAAGCTTAATTGCAGGGCGTATATTATCTAATTATCCTATTTATCAGAGTAAAACTATTCATTTCATTGGCAAACCCTCAGCTTTACCCACTCAAATTGGCAGCCTACAAATTTAATTCAAAGATATTTTTTGCTTGGCTTCTGTGGATCTTTTTTTCCAGGGTGGTAAGACTCTGCAGGCCAATCTTCTTTACTAAACTCTTATTTATATGTAACTTGATTTCAGTTTTATAATGCTTTAGTTACTTGATCACAAGTTACAATTTACTTTGTAATACAAAATTTGTTATGTAGTAACCTAATGGCAGTGGTGTCAAAAGTTCACACATTTGTTACTTAAGAAGTATAGATACTGCAGTTTAAAAACACTCTGGTAAAGTATCATCAAAGTATGAACTCTTTACTCAAGTAAAAGTGAAAAGTACAGGCTTCAAAAAACTACTTAAAGTATAAAAGTATAAAGTAACCTTTTTAAAAAAAAACAGCCAGGATGCCACTATGTGAACTGAAAGCTCAATTTTTTCGACTATTTCTATGCAAATCCTCTCAGATAGGAACCAAGGGATGAGGGGAGGTCTTGTTGGACCCTCGCCTCCGGAACGCCTCGCTTTCTGTGTCCGGACCTTTCCGTGACATTTCCAGCATCTTTTCTGAATCCTCGCCGATTGTAGTGCTGCGCATATAGACAACATCGCTAGCAGTTTGAAGAACAATCCGCTTGCTTCTGATGATTTCCCTTTAGCTAACCCAGTGGTTCTGGGGTAGCGCTACTCTAGGGGGCGCAATTAGCCATTGCAGGGGGCGCGCGGGAAGCGGTATGGATGAATCGAAGAAAGGAGGAAAAAAAAAAAAAAAAAAAACAGCGCTTGCTTGACTGAGCATTATGGACAGTTGTGACACTGTAACCCAGATTTGACGAAGATCTACAGCAAAAAAGCAGGCTCACTACAGCCACTGAAAAGATGGGAGGATTAAAGTACAAAGAAAAAACCCTCAGGGAGCTGTTCAATGTTTTCACTCCATTTTGCACAAGAGGTTTTTTTAATGTATAGATTATAGCAAAGTTAAATATTGTTACAAATAAAAAAAAAATATATGTTTAAAATAACACAGACAACAAAGATTCCTCTTCTGATCTACAGTATATAGAACTACAAATGAAAATTTACAGTTACACAAGTAAGTGTTCCACACAGATGGTGTAGTAGTTTGTTTTGTTGCAACCTGAAGTGTGAAATAAACTTCCAGTGGAGTTTGAAAAAAAAATATGTGTATAGATTTATCATATCTGGTTGAAATCCATGTGTGTGACCAGTTGATTCTATATTTTTTTTTTTTGCGTTTGAAATTTTATTGTAATCCAGTTGGGGCGCCCAGAAGAAAATCTTTGGGGTCCACCTGTTTTAAACCAATGAGTGTTTGCGCTTCTATGACTCATCCAATAGAACACTCGTTTTCACGATGGGATGGCCGCAATGATCTGCATTGATGGAGCACATGACGTAAGAAAATAAAGATTTAGAAACATTAAACCGAAGCCAAGAGTAACCGAGTAACGTTTGTTTAAAAATGTAAGGAATAGAAAGTACAGATACTGGTGTGAAAAAATGAGTAGAAGTCAGAAGAAGGAAGAAGAAAAAATAAGTCATGGAGTAAAGTATAGATATGCTAAAAAGTGTACTTAATTAGCAATGTAACAAAAGTATTTGTACTGTACTTAGTTACTTGACACCTCTGCCTAATGGGAATTACCCACCAAAACTCTCCATTGTTACATAGTAACATACAATTGTAATAATTACATACAGTTAATTACTTTGACCTTATACCTTCATTTTGGGGATATTAAGAAATTAAGATTTTCTTGTTACCAAGAAATATAGTGTGAGATGTTATGTTATTACCATGTTATTACATAGTTATGTGTAGAAAGCGTTGCCAATATAATTAACGGACACAGAAAAACAACAAAAATGAAAAATAGGAAACAATTAAATCAGAATTTTATGGTCTGAAACCATTAGAACTCTAATCAGAATCTGAATCAACTTATTGCCAAGTAGGTTTGCGTCTTACAAGCGTGAATTTGACTTGGTGTTGTTAGTGCAGACAAAAACTACAAAATAAAATAATAAAAAAAAAAAATAAATAAATAAAAAATTGTGTGTGTGTTAAAGAAGGCTGTGCACCATAACCCCTGTTTCACACACTGGTTCGTGCGTTACCGAAAAGCCGACAGAGACCGCGAACTCCTCGCGACACCCTCTCACACCGCTCTTTGACTACGGTAGCGGTGCTCTGGCGTCTTCGCACAAGGTCCGATTTAACAGCAGTTCACTTGAGTTCACGTGAACTTCACGATAACAAGGCCCAAATAAAGGATTTTGGCGGAGAGCTTTGTTGGGCGGAGGAGCTTTCCCCGCACGCACGGGATAGCTTCTCTAACTGTGAATTTTCACTGGCAGCGCCCGGAGTGTTCTCGGTAAACCACAGCGGGACAGCTCAGCAGCCGGTGAAGAGAGGTTTACGTCTTTTAATGGCGCTTGAATCACTCACGGCGCCAAGACTCCACCGCGCGACCGCAACGTAAAGACCGAGTCGGTGTGAGCCTGGGGAGTAAGACTTGATGTTGGATCAAACTTCGGGCATACCGTATTAATCAGTGGAGCTTATGCGTATGTGCCTTCACTGGTAAAGACGGTCATTATGACGGTCTAATGACGGTCATAAAGACGACTTTCATATGCTGCTACCATGACGATGATCTAATTCTAGTTCCCGCAGTCTTCTTGTTAAGAAAATTCCTAAAACTCTATATAGCCCCCCCCAAAACACCAGCCGTCATTTAAATGTTGATTTTTTGGCTAAATCTGGTCCGTCCATCATAGTCTAGATATAGTCCAAAAATAAATGTTTAAAATTGGGCTGTGTTTGGTCGGTCTTATTTTTGTCCATCTTTAGTCCAATAATAGACCATTTGAAAATAAGTTGCAAGCCCAGTTTTCAGCGTCCTTTCAGGCTGAAACAAAGTTTCTTCCCCACTGCCATTAGACTGCTGAATGCTGTGTAAAATGGGTTATTTTATTTATAAAAAACAAACAAACACAAAATTAATGTTAGAACTGTAAATATAGTCAGTTTATATTGCTATTTTTTTATGCATTTGTTACCATTTTCAAGGCTGCACTTTAAAAAATAAAATTGTCTAGAGCTGTTTTAAACAAAATGTATTTTTCTTTACACTCATGTATACAAAATGACAAAAAAATCTATCTAAGTCTAAAGGCTGATTTATACTTCGAAACTAGGTCGTCTGCGTAGGTGTCACAGTGAACAAAGAGACGTCCCCTCCCCTACCACTGCAGACAGGAGGGCGGCTTGTTTTGTTTTTACGACCGAAATTGCGGAAAACGACTCGTGAAGTTGGACCCGCTAGAAGAGCGAGGTGTGCGAGAACGCTGGGAACCTTTTTCTACCTGGATCTTCGCTCTTTTTCACCCTCATGTCCCTCTGTTGTCGGACAAAACTCGCCCCCACTCCCTCACCGCCTCGGCCGTATGTAGACCCACAGCGTGTAGCACAGACCACGCTTCAATACTTAGCAGAAATCAAAAATGTCTGCGTCAAGCTCACTGCGACACACTGCTGTCACCCCATTACTAGACTTAGACGCTTAGGTCTAAGTCTAGTAATGGGGTGTAGTTAGTTTTTATCCCTCGCCGATCCTTGTTTTCCCCTGATCTTTGGTTATTTAGTATTTTGGACGTTGTTAGGATAATTAGCATTGATGATGTGTGAGTTTATTAAACCCCAATATTACTTGCCTGTTGCGCGTCAGAACTGATGTTTTCCCCAATAGTTTATCTAATTAGGACGTTCCTCTGTCCGGATATACAGTTATAATCTTCATTCTGTTTGTGGCAAAGATTTAGGAATGGAATGAAAGCGGTTTCCTTCAGCTTATATCAAAGTGTAATATTGTGATAAGGCTGGAGCCATGGATGCAGTGTTGTGGTCAAGACCACCTAACCCGAGACCACCAAGACAAGGCCAAGACCAGCGCCCAGTATGTGACAATAAATGTGAAGCATGATCAAAAATCACAAAAATTGATCTAAAAGACCCACATTCACATAAAAACACCTAGATATTTAACACACAGAACTGGACTAAACATTAGCATCTTTACGGAAGTGATCTGTGTAGTAATCACAGAATTTCAAACATTTAATCAAAAGTCGATCAAAAGGTGTATTTTCTCACCAGGATTCATGAACAGTACAGCACATTTTATGTTGTTTTTAAATGTGCTATTTCAAAATGTGTGCAAAATTCTGTAAAATGTGTGTAAAACTGAAAAACCAATCATTTCTCTTGTTTCTCTCTCATATACAGATTAAAACTATATTATATAACTTTTCTTAAATAAATCTATATCTGTCACCAAGTTGAGAAATACATGTTGTATCAGATTATTTGTTGGAAAAAAATAGGATTTTATCCTCCACCTAATTCTACCAATGAGGAGCAGGCTGCTTGGATTTGAATCCAAGCATCCAATAAAAGAAGGATCTTAAAAAACTGAGCTAATATTCTGATGATTAGCGTTATTTCTACAGTTGTGGTCTTGACCGTCTTGAAATAAAAATGCGAAAGTCCTCAGCCGGGGACCATAGATGGCAAAGTACTCACGCCCGCATTCTGAGTAAAAGTACAGATACTGCAGGTTAAAAAAATACTCTGGTAAAAGTGGAAGTACTGATTAAACTTATTTATCGCTAAAAGTAACAAAGTACAGGCTTGTAAATTTACTTAAAGTATAAAAGTAAAAAGTGGAAAGAAACCACTTTTTCATGCCACCGCACAAATGACGCCCGCCAATGACTAGACTGTTGTGTTCATTTTCAATCATCTCGCCGTCCATGCTACTATGCCAACGCCACCGCCACTGTTTTCGCCGTGTCGATTTGCCGCCATCGAATGGCCTCACTTCAATTAAGTCGCATTCACCTTGCAGTGGTGCGCCAAATGCAACGTAGATCTCAACCCAATTAGATTGAATTTGCATTACGATGCGAAAAATAATAACAGTAACTCCATTGAAATGATTCATAAAACTAAAATAATGGAGCCAATTTTTAAAATGTAAGAGTAGAAAGTACTAGATATTTGTGTAAAATGTGCGAGTAGAAAGTAAAAGTCGCCATAAAAATAAGTAGTAAAGTAAAGTAAAAATATCAGAAAAAAATTCATTTGAGTACAGTAGCGAGCATTTGTACTACGTTACTTCCCATCTATGACGAGACCAGATGCGGTCAAGTCTCCATCAAAAAATGGTCTTGAGACCAAGACCCATCTCCAGTACTACAACACTGCAGGGATGTCTCCTCATCTGCAAACATGTATGATATAATAATGTGATGATGTGGCAGACTGGAGTTGTATGTACGCTGAATTAAAGATCAGCTACTCTCCGAGAAGTGGAGTCTGCTAGGCGTAGCTTCTTCTCGTAAGTAAGATTGCAATTTCATAAAACCTGTTGTCATGTTTCATGCTTCTAATATATTCCCTTTTCAGCAAAATTAACTGAGAGTGAGTAGCTTTCCTTTAACAGTGTGGAACAGTGGCGACGGGCGTATATTTGGGCTGCAGCCCCGATGTTTCCCCTGTGGTTCCCGGATCTCGCTTAAAAATATGCAGTACTGATTTCACCAGATGGTGGCAGCAGCAGGAAAGCGTTCTAGCATTCCAGTGCAGTTGTACAGTTCTCTACCCAATGGCTGTTGTCATATCTACGTTCCAGGATGTGAAACTCTGACTGACGACGTTGTTTGTCCCGCAAAAGTGAAATTCTGTCCCCTTATTTCGAATCGCATTGAAGCCAGAGAGGCGACATGATGGATGGGAATCATTTTTCACGACGCCTTGATCACTTCTCGCTAAAATCAGCTATAATCATGTCACGGTTGGGTAAATATCCAGTTTAATCAGCAGCTGTTGTTTACAAAATTGAAAAATAAATAAATAGACGAGGTGTTTAAAGCTATTTTGTGTTATTTTAAATGCCAAGAAAATCAGTTTTTTCCAACTTCTGTCACTTAAAACCTGACAGAAATAAAAAGTCGATCACCAAACACAGTTTTCCAACAGGTAGTGCGTATTTATCATTCATTGCTGATATAAGGGGATGGAAACTGGCTGATAGCAAGACACAGATATTCCTGAAAAGATGAGAGTGTAGACTTTTCTGATTTATCCCGTTCTATAATGTAAATATGACAGATTACTGGGTTAAGGACATTTACTACATGCTATCACACAAAACAATTTTTGAGAATATGGAGATTCTTTTTACTTCCCAAAGATATGGGAGGAGGGGCTTGAGTATTTCAAAGCTGCCTGAAATAGGTTTCCATCACACCGCGGCATGGGAAGAATTAAATTTACCCTGCATTTTAGCTGTGTTTTATTCACTCATCATCAACAACAAATCCTCTAGATTTAGTGACATTTGATCATTATTTGCCAAAGTTATGAGAGGGGAATCGTATATTTTGGCCACCTGATATAATCCGTTCCCCCTTTGATGATCTTTATGAAATATATTTTCTGTTTAAATGTTTATCTAACAATTCATAAATATTCCAGAAAAAAAAAAAGTTCAAACCAAAACCACTGGACATTGTTTTCCAAGTTTGAAGATGTTTCTTAATTCCAATGTCTGGAGCAATGCTATTGCAGACATTTGGAATTGAGAATTAAAATACATGAAATAAAAATAATCCAACAACTATTTTGGATTTAAAAATATAAAATAATAAATGTTTTAAACATAATATAAGAAAAATAATGACAATTTCACTGATTTGTTTATTTTTTTCCCCATGTTATGGGGAAACGGATTCTATCAGGCTGCTAAAATATATGATTTCCCCTGAAAACTTTGGCAAATAATGATAAAATTTGACCAAATCCACAGAGTTTTTGCTGTTGATGAAGAGAGGGATAAACACAGTTAAAGACTTGCAGGCGAATTCATTTTCCATGAAGGGGGAATTGTTATGTGTGATAGCATGTAGTATAGTAGAAATTTCTTTAATCCAGTAATCTGTCATATTTTACATTAGAACGGGATTTAGAAGAAAGTCTACTCTCTCATCTTCACCCTCGTGGCTAAGCCCCTGATCTCCTAGGATCCTAGATCCTCCCCTGGTGTGGAATCTGTTAAATTATCTGGTAAATAAAGTAATTTCAACTTTTTTTTTTCATTCTTTGATTTTGCAACAAAAAATGTATGTCTACAGAAGACTCAATTATGTAATGCAGGTAGTTTTTCCTTGTAGATCAGCTGTAACTGACACTCATCATAGAAAAGGACAGAGTAGATGATCCTCCTCCCTCGGCCCAAAACTGCTAACCTGACCCCATGAGCTGCAGAGATCTGCCAGCCATTATTCATATCACTTCTTTCTCCTTATTTGGTCAAGCAAACCAGGAGGCAGTAATATGCCATGCATCATGTAGAAGCACTGTGGGTTTAAGCTCAGAGACACACGGCACAGTGAGCACACACACTTTTACATAAAACCGCTTCAGGTTTCTCACAGCGTGTGTATGTACCCTGATATGACTGTAAAAAATGAAAGTCCCTCTGGAAACTGTGTTTATATCCCAGTCTAACCAACGCATATTATCCGTATGAGTGGACTTTCGCACATGGTTGCCAGTCTGTAAATATTTCCCAAGGGTAGCTGTGACACATTTACACGGTTCATCTAATCTGTCTCATTTTGGCGCAGATGCAGAAACCTTTTTGCTGTAGGAACTTAAACTGTGGCATTTAGAAAGCTTTAGCCACAACAAGGTATTTTCATTTAGTTTTATCACACCTAGATTTTTAAGCTGTCAGCCTATTGCCACCAGACGGCAAAAAAAAGAAGCAGTTTCCAAATGAAGGTGTCATTTATGACAGGGTTAAATACATAACCTCAGGTGAAAAAGTAATCGTCTCCTAAACTTAGTAAGCATTAGAAACTACTCTCACTGTGTCACTTTTTGCAGTATAGTTTATTTTGAAATGATTCTTAGCATAAATAGATTATTTGGATCAAACAAAAATTTAAAAATAAATGAAACCATCATTTGCAAACAAAATGAGCTTATGATGTAGAAAAATGTTGGTGTGGGTTTTTGTTTACAGCACTCTATAGATCTGTGTGTGTGTGTGTGTGCGTGTGTGTGCCTGTCTATCCCTTAGAGTGAGGACTATTTTTCCAATTTTACTATCAAATTGAGGACCAGTTGTTGCAAAGTGAGGACATTTCGCCGGGCCTCACATGTTATTTTGATAATGGTAAAGTTTAGGGTTAATTTTAGGGTTAGGGAATAGAAAGGGTTGAAAATGACTGAAAATCAATGGGAGTCAACACATGGTCCTCACTACAATCACAGAACGACTATGTGTGTGTGTGTGTGTATTATATGGCAGTAGTAGGATGGGCATCGTCATGGCGCCAGGTGGTGGTTGGGTCTTGGAGAGTCGGCCCCTATGGCGCCAAATCTGCAGTCAGGCTGTTAGTCATGACTCTGGAAATACTGAGACGGCTCTTTAGTTCAGGTGATAAAGAGATCAGAAAGAAAAAAAGCAGCAGCACTATGTGAGACCTACTTACTACTGGACACTAAACAGTTTTATAGATATGCATTACATACTGTAGATATTAAGCCTAATTTGAAAGAGGTGAATGTTCAGGTGTCATTCTATCCAGTTTAGTCCAAAACAGCTTTCAGTCTTATCCAGCTCAACATCAAAGCTCTTTAAAAGCTAAGCTGGGAGGGATTTCCAGCTTTTCTTTCTTTCTGAAAAAATTTATTAAACTACTATTTTATTATTTTGCTCAGCTGTTGGAAAAAGTGAGAATCTCTAACAGTTAAAATTGGGCGTGAAAACCAAACAAACCTATATATATTTGATATTTATATTTTCATATTTATATTTCAAACTGGGCTAAATCGGTGATAAAAATCAATTTAGCAATAAATGTGAGAGTGTAAGAAATACGTTTACTAGCATTTTAGTTTGAAACAGGACATGTGACCTTTGATGAATCCATCTGACATACATTTACATAATTTTTGGCTCTTTAAGGTATTATTTTTTCCTTCTTCTATGTATGCTGATGGAGATTCTCAGTCATTCCAAGTTTAAAAACAATCCACTGGAGTTTTTCCAAGTTTGAAGACATTTCACATCCCATCCGAGAAGCTTTTTCAATTCAAAATGTCAGAATAAGCATTGAGTTCCAGGCTTTATGGAGTAGACCAACAACAAAGTCTTGTTTTGGTTTAGGAAACATGCATATTGAACCTCGGGACAAGACTTCTACACCTTATGGACAAACGACATTCTTTTGAGGGCCAGAATGTTCACATTTTGGACATAGAAGACAGATTGTTTGAGAGCGGCGTGAAGGAAGCCATCTATGTTGAGAAAGAAAAAACAACCTTAAACAGAGGGGGGGGGGACTCCGATTTTAGCTTTCAAAAACATACAATGCAGTGATTGAGTTGATCCCTTCCCATTAACAATTATTCAACAATATACAACTATTCAACAACTCCCTTTAACGACCCCCCTTTCAGAGACATAGACAGGTTTTGGGTATTACAGGCTAACAGAGAAACCAGACCAGCCCAATTTTAAGGTGCGGACCTGTTTGTCAATTTCAATTTGCATGTTTTCTAAGCCAAAACCAGGATTTGTTTTGGTCCGCTCTATAAAGCCTCAAACTCAACACTATTTCTGACATTCTGAATTGAAAAGCTTCCTGGATGGGAAGCAAAACGTCTTCAAAGTTGGAAAATAATTTCAGTGGATTGTTTTTCAACTTTTTTGGAACTTCTTCCATGTAAACCACTAGCACAGGTGCCATTCGAACTTAGTCCCGCCCTAGCGTTTGAAGTCGGAAGTTGGGTCTGGCGACTAACTCAATAGTAAAAAGCGCGGTATGCTCACACAATATCTGGCGGGTAATCAGTGTCAGGCGGGGCTTTATATCCACGATGTGGACAGATGATGCGTGCGTAATCAACCCGCGTCACCGGCGGCGAAAAGGTGACAACAACAATGGCTGCGCCCGGGAGAGTTGAGGTGATAGATTCTGCTATTAGGTCTGTTCTAGAAGATATCGACAGCAAATTAATTTTAAAGAGGAACAGAGAAACGCGATCCAGGCTCATCTTCTTATTCTCATTGCATAGCATTTTGATTTTTATTGACATTGGCCTACATCGGAACTTAAATCACGCCTCCGTTGCTCTTGTGGTTGTAGGTCTATCCAATTGACTGCAGAGGCATTTTTTCCTGGTTACATTTGGAAACACGCCCCATAATCACAGCCTCTGGTTGGAGCAGCATCAGACTCATTCTGACTCAGAATTGAGTAGGACTACGTCAGGCCAGTAAACCACAGTAGAGGTGTCAAAATTAATAATATTTATTACTCCAGTAGAAATATAAATCCTGCTGTTTAAAAACACTTTTGTAGAAGTTAAAGTATCAACTTAAGCTTTTTACTTCTGTCCTGATTGGTATGGAGGTTGGTTGAGGACTCAAATGCAAAGACAAAGAGGCAGAGGTGAATGTTGCAGATTTATTTAATAACTGAGGCAAAATCCAAAAATACAAAGAAACAAAAAACCAGAAAGCATCAGGGAAAACTCACGTGGGAAGCCAGAGACAAGGGAACAACTAAACAACAACAAGGAAGCAGCCCTGATGACTGCAGAGTTGGTGGTGTATATAAGGGGAAAAGAACACAGGATGGACTAATGAGCTGAATATGGAGCAGGTGTGAGTGGAACTAACTAGAAGGAAGCAAAGGGGAAAGGAAACACAAGGGGGCAGCAGAGAGTAACTAGAGTCTGCTTGAATATAAACCAAAGATCAACAAAACTAAACTAAAAACTCAGAGTCCCATGACTCCATGACAGAGTCCCATGACAACTCCAGTAAAAGTGTAAAAGTACCATTTTTAAAACTACTTAAAGTATAAAGTTAAAATTAATGTTTTAAAAAATTTGAATGAAAGAAACTTAAAACCTCATACTGGTTACTACGCTACCCTATTCAAGGAAAGGTTTTCGTATTTTCTTATTCTTTTATAATTACTTTAATGGCAACAGTGACAAATAAAAAAATACATCATTATGAAAAACTAACAGTCTAATTAATTTTGGTAAGTGGTGAAAAACAAACTGGTGACCCCAGACACAAAGAAATGAATTGTCTGGAGGAAACACATTATTTTGGTGGTTTTTATTTTTATTTTTTTTAAATACCAACAGGCCATAATGAAAATGAGCTTAAATGAAACTAAACTAACGAATCTATTTTCAAAATGTAAGGAGTAGAAAGTGGAGATAATTGTAAAAAAAATATAAGGAATAGAAGTAAAAAGTTGTCTAAAAAATGAGTACTCCAGTAAAGTATAGATAGCCAGAATTTCTACTTAAGTAAGGAAACAAAGTATTTGTACTTTGTAACTTGACACCTTTCGTGCTTAAAGGCATCAACATCTTTACATCATTAAAGAAATGTATTTTCCTTTACATTTTCCTTTGAGATTTTTGTTTTTGACATTAATAGAAACAATGAATTTAGACAACATACATCCATCAAAATATTTTGATGACTAGACCTTTAGGAGACATAGAAGTCATTGTAGTTTTGTTGTTTGGTTTAAAGTTAAATTACAGCAACCATTTCCAAAAATAAATAAATAAATAAAATGCTTCCCTTTTCTAACTTTAATTGTTAAAAGAAAGACATGCTTTACATTTTATGAGTAGGCCTAAACTCTCTGGCAGAACCAGAAATCAGGATCAGAGCAAATATCAGATAATGTGTTTAATCAGCTCTGGATGTTGTGACTGACTAACAATAAATATCTTCTTCATCTAAATGTTAAATTGAGCACTTTAACTGCTATAAATTCCCCACCCTCTGCAATCCGTTCTTTCTTTTTTTAACAGCTGTTCCACCAGAAGGAGCAGCGCCTAGCACTGCTGCCTTCCAGCAAGAGGGTTGTGGGTTCGAATCCCAGTCTGGGATCTTCCTGCATGTCTTTTTGCATGTTCTCCCTGAGCATGCATGGATTCTCTCTGGGTACTCCGGCTTCCTCCCACAGTCCAAAAACATGACTGTTAGATTAATGGGCTTTATGAACAGCTCCACTACTTCCTGAATTTTAGGTAGCTCCACATTGTTTCCTGTGTCTTTCATTACTGCTAAACTGATTTATCCAGGTGTGTCTGCTAGCCAGTTACTTAGGTCATACACACTTGGATTAATCAGAAGTGCATCCAATCATGAAAGACAGGAAGCAAAGGAGCCTCCTGAAGTTCAGGAAGTAAGCCGAGTTGTGCATAGAGCCTATTAGCTCTCACACGAAAATTACTCCTTAGGTGTGAGATAGTTTGTTTGTCCTGTTTGAAGTCTATGTTGCCCTGCGATGGACTGGTGACCTGTCCAGGGTGGATCCCGCCTCTCGCCCATAGACAGCTGGAGATAGACACCAGCACCCCTCGTGACCCCACCTGGGATAAAGCGTGTCAGAAAATGTATGGATGTTCCACCAGAAACCAGCATTTCCTGTCTTCACAACTGAATCTATACTTTCAAAGTAAGAGCAGAACCCTGTAAACATTACAGAGGACTGCTTCTTTATTAGATGTGCTCCATATAAAACCTTCGGGGGTTCAGAGTAATAAAAAGCTCCCCACTGGTTTCTTTAACTTGTCTTTTTAGACATTGTTGATATTAGCAGCTGTTTGAGAAGCCTCTCCCTGAAGACTACTGTTTGACTACAGTCTGACGAAGAGGGTGTTCAAAAATGTCTAAACTGTTTTTCATTTTAGAAGAAGCTTTCTTTGGAAAATCATTTGCAGATTAAGCTTGAAAACCACAAGAATTGAAGAAGCCTCTTGGATGAGAGGAGAAACGTTTTGTAGACAACTTCCCGCCTAGTTACCTAGACTGAACTTTTCAAAGCTTGACCATGACCTGGATGACTGAGAATCTTGACATAGATTCTAGCCCTTTCATGCATTGTGATCACTACTGTGTACGTCTATTTAAAGGTGCTTACATATATATATAAATATACCTTCAGTTTTGGGCACTTATGCATATAGTCCAATCTACTGGAAGCTATTGCATCATCCCATACAAAAGAAACAAACTATTCATTGATCATTGCAATGGAAAAATGAAAAGTGAGTAAAACCAAGATGGCCAACACAAAGGGAAAAAGATCAAACGTCTTGGCTATTTCGGTTTCTACAAGGGAGCAAAAACTAAATTACAACTATCGATGCAAATTCTCTGTTGATATATATATATATATATATATATATATATTATTTTTTTTTTACAGCTTATTTGAAATACATAAAGTACATTTGAAAGGACAGATAAACATTTCTTTATAGATTAAAGATAGAGGTTTTTTTTTTAAACCTTATTTTAGAAATCCTGACTGAGTTTATCATAATTCATGAATTAGAGGGCTGGGGGCTGTTATTAGCTCAGATGTTATCCTTGTTCAGTTTCCTTTTTTTGCACAAAGATCTGCATAGACTAAATGTGGACTGTTTGCCAAAAACATGATCGGCTCTAATGTTGGTGTTCATATTTTGCTGCCTTAATGCTCCCTTTGATTATAATGGATGCATATTTACTGCAGCACTTGCACAGATGGGTAAGAGCAGCAGAAGCTCCCTCCTCTCAGGAAACCACTTCCAGCTAATCATTAGCAAACAATTCGACCTGTTTCATGTAAACATGGACAGGGCTGGAGGATGAATCTACGAACAAGAAGGTCTAGAATTTATTCTTTGAACTGATTGAGAGATTTATTTTCTATCTGCATTTTGGTTATAAAACATAAAGAACCATTTTTTTCTGAACATGCTGCCTTTATAAAAAAACTAGTAAAAAAAATGTTCTTTCAGCATAAAATGTCACCATGGAGTTTTTGGGAAAAGTTCCCTCCTGATCAATATGTTATTCAAAAGAAAAAAAAATACTATTTGTTCCTGTGAATCTTAAACTAGTTTAACACAAAATGCAAAAAGAAGAAACTGGAGCTAAATGAACAGAATATTAAAATATTGGAAATTAAATAAAATAATAAAAAACGTTCTATTCGGAACAAACAGAGGAGGATAGAAGAGACAAATTTCAGCCTCTGTCAAAAAGAAGAAAAACTGGAAGATCCTAAAGAGAAGAAACCAGTGGAGATGCTTCCTAAGCAGCACAGTTCAGGGAGGAGCTGTTCCCTTCACTGTACAGTAGCAACCATTCAAAATGGCTCTTCCCAGTCAAACAGCAGCTGAATGGCAGCCCACTTCCCTTCTACTCCCAGCAAAATCCCCTCCAACTTCCAATCCACCCCATCCTTGCCCTGGGCATGCATATATTTTTAATCTGACTCCACCCTTTCCCTGAATTACAGGGTCTGACCAATAGATGACGCTTCTCTTTAGATCTTAATGTCCACAAATCATGACAGAATATTTTAGTACAAAGATATTTGAAAAGGAATTGTAGGGGACCAGTCAAGGACCCATCAAGGAAAGTGGGGACATTCTGAATGTCTTCGACTGTAACACTGAAGCTTCAGATTTGTTTTGGATTTTCTTGTGGCTTTGATGGTTTGTAAAGATATGATTCCAGAGGGCAAAGTTTAAGCAAACACTGGGTCTGAGAAATGACCTCTTTCAGTAGATAACATCACTCTTTAAAACCAACCTGCTTCTTCCTCTGATCTAAATGCATCTAAAAAAAAAAGAAGAATAACAGAGCGGGTTAATAAAACTGGATCAGTTCTACTAGTGGTTCCTAGAATTTCTAAAAGTAGAATGGGAGCGCAGATCTTTTAGATTCTCAGGGCTACCTCTCCTGCTGGAACCAACTACCAGTTTTTAGTCCGTGAGGCAGACACCCTGTCTACTTTTAAGGCTAGGCTTAAAACTTTTCTTTTTGATAAAGCTTATAGTTAGAGTGGCTCAGGTTATCCTGATCTATCTCTATAGTTATGCTGCTATAGGCTTAGACTGCTGGAGGACATAAGGACCCCTTTTTTCATCAATTCTGCTTCATTCTATCTCTATTCTCCCCACTCTGCAGAATCTGTTGGTTTAATCTCTAACGTTCTGCTCTCTCTGCTTTTTCTAATAGCAGATTAATCTGGTCTGTTCCTGTTTGGCTGTGTATCCTTGTTTTTTTTTTTTGTACTTTTTAATGCATTTAAAATTAGATGTTGGAGATTGGCCCGTTTTTCAGTGTAGTCCTGTTTCTCTGACTGTGACTAACTGGATGTGCTCTTTTCATCCTCTGACATGGGGAGCTGGCTGGGAGCCAGGGCGTCTGCCTGGCTGTGTGTTTCCTGGACTGGGCCGCCTTTTACAGTTGCTTTTTTGTATCTATGCTTCTTATTCTATGTCTGCTTCAAGTCTCCTTGAACCCCAGTAATGTCCTCAGCAGATGGCGGCTCACCCTGAGTTTCTGGTTGCTGCTGGAGGTTTCTTCCTGTTCAAAAGGGAGTTTTTCCCTCTCTACTCTCGCTACAAGCATACTTAGTGCATACTTAGGGATTGACTTCAAGTCAATGAGTCGATGCAAACAACTGGTTTTCCTTAGAAAAAATGTAAAGGGCCTTTAGATGACGTGTTGTGAATTGGCGGTATATAAATAAACTGAATTGAATTGAAGTCAGTTTTATTTGAAACCATCTTCACCACAACACAATGTTTTATCTCTTGTTTGTTTATTCTACTTGTGACCCAGCTACATGTAATAACAATAAAGCAGACCAGACGACTTTCTGCCCTTTTCACCATCGTGCTCATTTCAGATCTGCTCTGTTGAAAAAAAATGAAATCTAGATAAGTCATTTTTTCTTAAAATAAGTGCATTTGTTCTTGGATTCAGGAGGTAAAAGAGAAATCTTGCCAATGGAACTGGACAATTTACAATTAAAATAAGAAAACACAATTGCATTGTCTTATTTCAAGTGCATTTTATCTAATTATCATATTTTAAGAGTAAAAATACTAAACCCATTGGCAAACTATCTCATTTACCTACTCAAAATAAGGGTAAATACACTTAATTTTAGAAATATTTACTTATTTCTAGATCGTTTTTCCAGGCTCTTATAATTGCGTTTTACTGATGATGAGTCGCTGCTATAAACATGCAGCATAACTGGCACTGGTTGATGATTGTGATTTACTTGTTTCAAAGGGTTTCTCTTCATCCATCATGATAAAATGAAATTTTGAATGTCAGCAAAAGAAAGAAAAGAGAACACACCTGTTCTGGATTGTATTTGGAGAGAACGCCCCCACCATGAAACTCCTCCAGAACATCCTTCAGCTTCTTTGTAGAGTCTGAGGATAAAAGCAGAGACAATCAGATTATTATTTTTCCTTTGCTGCGCTCTATACAGCAGAGAAGCGCTTATCTTAATCAGAGTGGTCTTTGAATAAAATCAGAAAAGATGCATCACTTTAATAGGTCCCCTGATAAACACTCCTCTGCTGCAAAAACATCAGATGAGACAAATTGCTGAGTCACCCTGGCAGTTAGACAGAGGGGACATTGTGTCCCTCTCGCTTATATGCTAATCCTACAAACGCTTCGTCTTTTTAGAACATTAAACAAAACAACCTCCTCCAATGATTAAGGGTCGAAGCTGAGCACCGGCAGACATGTGGGCCACTGGTTTCCACAGCACACCTTCCAAAGCCGCTCCTTTCAATCATATGATGCTCTCATACTGACATAGAGGCCCCCTTTGTCTGAGTTTTTTTAATCTTGTGATATTTCCCTGTGCCTGGAGGTTAACAAGAGAGATAAATGCATGGTGGGTGCTGAGGATCCTGAAGGTGTGAGGTATTCCTGTTTGCACCTACGTGATTGTCATTTTACATTGTAACTAAGGCTGAAATAATTAATTGGGTTAATTGTGATTAATTAATCATTGAAATAATCATCAACTAATTTAGTGATTGATTAATCCTTAACTGGAACATAGAGACTGTAAGACAAGCATTTAGCTGACAGAGTGACCCAATTAGAGCAGGAATTATATCAAAAAAAAAAAAAAAATGAATCTATCAATATGCTCTATGTGGGGGAGTGTTGGCCTGAAGTGATTAGAGCAGTGCACTTGTGCTCTGAGATCCCGACAGCCTGAGCTCTGGGTCTTTGAGCAAGAGCCTTAATCCTCACACTGCTCCCCGGGTGCTGCAAAATGGCCGCCCACTGCTCCCCAAAGGGGTTAAATGCAGAAAGTCAAATTCTCCATTGTGAGATCAATAAAGTTCTCTATTTTCAATTTCTATCAATTTCAATCTGGATCCAGAACTTCTCAAGGTGAAACGGTTTAGTTTCACCTGGTTTAAGTTCATAAAAAAAAACTTATTTAAGAAACCTTGATTATTAATCGAAAAAAATTATCGACAGATGAATCGATTCGGAAAATAAATGTCAGTTGTAGTCCTGATTGTAAATCCATGATTCTCACCCATGTCTTTCTGCATGTTGGGCTCTTTGATTTTTACCTCTTTGGATCCATCTTTAGGAAAAAGTGTCAGGGAGCTGCTGTGGCTGTTTTTTTTCCCCCTTGAGCTGCTGCAGAGTTTTGGTCAGCGGCTGACCTGCAAATCATCAGCCTCACTACATGGGTGCTTAAGAGCAGCAGGACGCCAACTATTCCCCGCCGGATTGTGATTCTGATTGGTAATTCTGAAACCTCCTGTGCTGCTTGAGCCTCTGCACATCAAAGTAATTTTGTTCATGTTTTTTTCAGTAACCCTGTATAAGGATCCTACTATTCAAAAAAAAAAAAAGAAGAAGCTGTCATAAGTGGACGTACTGTATATACTGTATATATCCCATGCACCTTTTTCTTCCTTTGGCACATTCTTCTCCTTTGACTATTTGAGGTGATGTAACGAGAAAGTTTCTCCACACCAATGAAGTCAATCAATCAATCAATCAATAAATGTTCAGAGCCTTTAAGCAAAGAGCTTTCTGCCTAATAGACTGTACAGAGGTCCACAATTTGTCCACCCAGCAGCTGCCGTCGACTAACAGCCTCCACTGGAAGGACAGAGTTCTCAGCCACAGCCTTGGATCCCATTTATCTCTACCTAAGCTTAGGAATCTCACTCTTAAAGGAAGCCCGCTGCCTGCTGCAATCATTCCCAGGTCACGTTACGTTTTAACTCTATGCCCTGTGTTTTCAGAGGACAAGAACTCCAGAGTCACTATTTTTGGAATCTACCCACATCTGCCCTTCATGCTATTGGTTAATAAAACTGTTAAAGGAAAAGTCTGATCACATTCAGAATACAAACTTCAAACTTTAGTTTTAGAGTAATTTTCATGTGAATGTGCTTTACTGGAGGCATCCATGTTTGTCATAAGAACACTACTGCCACCTACTGGTTTGTGGCGCCACGCCGCGGTATCGGCTGTTGATCAGAGTCCCAGTGCTGTATCTGGTGTTTTGTCACAAATTATTATCTATCTTCAGGGGTTGACGCTAAGGATTTTTACCGACTTGCCAAGTGGCAAGTAAGCTTTCACATTTCATTTGCCCAGAAACAGTTTTTTACTTGCCCAGTATAATGTTTGATAAATATAGTTCCTAATATTTATTTTTGTATATATATCAATGAAAACATGTTTGTTTTTAAATGTTTTTTGTAATTCAGTATTTTTTAAGTTTCCAGGTTCCTGGAGTATTATATGCATGCGCCAGATAATGAACTCCAGCCTACATTAACGTTGTTAACATGCTTTCAATCCTTCCTGCATTCAGCTCTTTTCAAAACTAAACTTTGCTTTTACTAAACAAGTTGTGACTGCTTGGAAAAATATAAATTGTAATGTTAAAATCTAAAAAAACTTGACAGGTTAAAAACTTACACTACTACTACTCACCAATTTAACATGTTTAGCTCTATAACATTTAAACGCACTCACTCCAATGTCTAAGAGAAAAACATTTAGGGCCGCGATTTATCAAGATCCACTTATGCGTGCAGTAATTATGAGCTCCAGAAACTGGAATTGTTGGCGCTGAGGGGGCTGAACCATGGTTTAAGTGGTGATTTAACAAGAGCCATTGGCGTAACTGGTGGCAGGTGCAAAACTGTTGAGACGTTCTATTTAAATGATGGTTGGTTTTACGCTTTGTGGTTTGCGGCATGGCGAAGTTTGACAGCAGAAGGCTTAAAGGAAATTCGACCCCATGGAAATGGAGGTATTGGTGGATGAAGCCAACAAACATTTAAGTGAGCTACAGCAAAGTGTGACTGTCACACAGAGGAAGGCTATATGTGAACAAATCTGTAATAAAGTAAACGCTGTTGGTGAAACCTTGCGAACAGTGGATGAAGTAAAAGAAGATACCAGGATATTAGAAGGCGAACCAAAGAAAAAACTGGCATATAACAAAACATCTGCGAACAAAAGAGGAGGGGGCACAGTAGATAAGATCCCTCTGACCAGCATTGAGCAACAAGTACAGCTGACGCTCTGTGAGGAGCAAAATCACTGGAATTGCAGCTCCAAAATGGCAATGCTGGATAAACGATATGTTTTGATGTGTCGTTTCCTCCTTCATTCCAAAAACATATTCACACGGAGTGAAAAATGCGTTCTCTGCGTCTCCTTGCTTCATATTGATGTCTCCTTCTTGCGGCAATAACCGCTGCCATGTCAATGCAATTACGCCAGCATACGAAAGACCATTTGCACCGCTACTCTTTGAAAACGTAATGTTAAATCTAGAGTCCAGATACCGTTAGCAAAATTGCTTTCAGGTTTGATAAATCACATTTGCGAGTGCTAAATTAATATATTTACATGTTCTCCTCCCACAAGGCGCACTTTTGCGTGTGTGTAAACGCCCCATATTGAATATTCATTGCAGAAAAAGTACTAAATGTATAAGAGGCGCTATTTAGCACGTTTTAAAGACCAAATCCTTTTTAGCACGCTGTTGATAGATCAGTTTGTACATTTTTTTAGCGTGCGCAGTGAAATAGCTCACGCTTTTATACACGCAAACCTTTGATAGATCCGGCCCTTAATGAACATTTTTTAATGTATGACCTGCATCACTGTACAGAAGACCATATGATAGAAATATTTTTACACTGTGCGCATACAATTATTATTATTATTTTCCTCAATCCCCTGACTGATAATTTTTAATCTAGCGTGCATTATAGTATAGATTAAATTCATCATCCAGCTGCTGCTCTGCAGAATTCTCTCCCCAAAGAGCTGAATCACGCCGTCTGGCGGAGAAAATCATGCGGCTTTTTCAAATCGCAGCGAGGAATCTTTTACAAAACAACAAAAATGGCGCCTGATAATGCTTGTGGGTAATTTTCAGCAAATGTCGGTGATTTTTAAAGTAATTTGAGAGTTGATAAAAATTTTTTTTTGCGATAATTGCACTCGCCTGGCGGGCAAATGCGATGAAATTTGTACTCTCCTGACAATAAAAAGTACTTGCCCCAGGAGATCGGGCGATGGTTAACATCGAGCCCTGTCTATTCATTATCCATGATGTTGACGACCAGTGCACTTTGCGAAGCTGAGAGTAACGGAATAAAAATGTGTTCTTTTCTCTGGCCAGAAGTTCGATGGCAAATCCTCCCTCTTTCAAGTTGGCGCATCCAAGCGACCAACCCGCCCTCCAGTGGAGGATCAGGAATCAGAAAGGTGGAATAACTCTTTTTTTCACTTTTACCCCATGTATTCCAGCATCCAGCTGCCATGCACGAGGGCATTGTCAGTTTCACTATATAGCTCTGGTGAATTTCAATGGTGAAGTCCTCACCTGGAAAATCTTCAATAATTGTTGTTGATTGCAGATGTGTCTAGTAGTTCCCCATTGATTTAGCTTTGAAAGCAGGGGAGAATGGCGCTGTGGCTTACACCGCACCGTGGACGCCACACTGCTGGAAGATGGCAGGAGGGAGGGGCTACTATATATATTACATTTCCTTAGACTTAAATCCTTTCCTGTCACATATAAAGAATTTAGTTACATAACTAAGGCTATCCCTAGTGGCCTTTCTCTCCTGATCCGAAGTCATTGTCAGTACCATGAAGCACTTAGAATAAAACCCCCTCTAATGATTAATGGTTATGATGTAAGAGACTCAAAATGCAACAGCAAACATATACGTCATTGTTTTTACGAAAAAGAGAATGATAAAACCACGAGGAAATGTATTTTGGGATAACATCTTTATGATAATTGACTGGAAGAAGGCCTGGCTATACTGTATATCTAATAAGATAAAAGAGATTCACATTAAAATTTTACACACTATATATTCGACAAATTTATATTTTTCTAAATTCTCAGATATTGAAAATAGATGCAGTTTTTCTACCATGGTACCAGAAACCTTATCTCATTTATTTTATCATTGTACTCAATCTACCACTTTCTGGACTCTTCTTGAACAATATATAATGTGTAAACTCAAAACAAACATTGTAATTGACTATATAAATGTAATATTTTATTTTGTCCATGGTAACTTGAATGCTGCTTTTATTACAAATCTATTCATTTTGTATGGTAAATTTCATACACACAAATGCAAACATTCCAAAACATCCCCCAACTTCAAATGTTTCTTGCTTGAATTTAAAGAATACATGATAACCCTTACATTCAATTAATTCTAAACAAAGCACTTTAACATGACATATTGAGGGAATTTTTGAAAGACTTTTCATCTATTTTCTTTACTTTATTTTTGTTATTATGAGCACCTGTCTAATGTTCTATGTAACCTTAATGCTACTGTATGTTTGTACAAAATGTTCAATAAAAGTTCAAAAAAAAAAAAAAAAAGGTGTTACTATATTTGCAAAAATGGTCCGCATCCAGTGCACTCAGTGATCGCTGACACAAATTATTTTGGCTTCCTTTTACTCATTAACCTCTAAATTCATTAAATCAACATGAACATATTAAAGGGAATAGTACCAAAACATGAGCCACATTTTTCTATCACCTCCCTCATGCTGAACAACACTGCTTTTTTGACATCTCAAATGCAGCCCGAGGCCGACATTCGAAATACGGCGCCGCAGGCAGCGTTCACGTTCACAGTCTGTTATTCTTTCCATAGCCAAAACAATCTGGCTCAGTGTTCTGAGTAGCATCCAGAATCTCTGCCGTCGGTTTAGAATAAAGAACGGCGTATAGATTTCCCGTGCCGCCGCCATTACGCGCCGCATCACGCAGGCTACCAGGCCGCAGACCAAACTAGATGAAAGTGCGATTCAGCTCGCAAAGAACTCATGCTCTTCTCAACACCGAAGTCCTCAGACATTATTCTTTCGTTTCTTTCTTTGCACAGGTAAACAGCACATTTCTTCTTCTACGCTTTGCATTATTGGCAGATGCAGACGCCACGAATGCGACTTTCATCTGGCTTCCCATTCTGCCGCTTCCCAGTAGCGCGGAGAGCGCGCGAAATGTGCCGCCTTTCAGGAAATCCTATACTACTACTGTTTATGCTCTTAAAACATTCTAAATGACTTAGTTTAGAGTAAATTCTGGATGCTACCCACTCAGACACTTGGAGTACATACATTGGACGAGCAGTATGGAGGAATATTGACACGCTTTTGTGGACTTTTATGGAATCTTTCTGCCCGGCCATAGACTCCATTATTTGAATGTCAGCAGACAGCAAGAAGCTCTCCCAGATCTCCAGATGCATTTGAGATAAAAAAAGTACTCCAGAGTGTTGTTCAGCATGGGGTAGAGTAGAAACTAAGGCTAATCATGTTTTGGGTGTACTATTCCTTTAATTTTAGGTGTAAATAATGATCCAATGATTATTCCTTGTAGACCGGACTTTTCCGTTAAACTTGATTTTTTTTGTCTTGTGGGACAAAATCTCTGTCAGAAGCTTAAAAAAATGCATAACAAAACTGCGTAGCACACAATTTAGATGTTTTATTACATAAGAAATTAAAATACTCATCTTTCCTAACATACACAATTTTTACATGTTGGGTGACAAAATATAGAAAAGCTGAAGGTTTTTTAAAAAATTGCTTTTTCCAGAAAAAAAAAATATTTGCGTGACAATGTAATTCTTAAGCAGAACGGTTGCGTGACTTCTTGTCATTCATCTGCACCACGTTGTCAGATGCCGTTTTGACTAACAAATGCTGCAGACAGCATAGATGGAAAAAGCCACAAGACTCATCCAGCAGCCTGGTGTTCCGAGGCGCTCCAATATCAAATACATGGATGTAATCAGAACCTGAAATGCCTTAAACCATATGTCAACACAGGTTTAGTACTCATATCAATGCAGAAAATCTAGGATTACTGCAGCAGCATGCTGGTTTTTAGGCCTGAGCCTAACTTTAACATTAGACAGAAAGCAGAAATCATGTGATGCGTGTGATACAACAAAGAAGTCGTGGTGAATAGATAAAAAAACTATTGTGTTCTCCATCATAAATACTCTTTGTCCTAATCTCTTTCCAGTGTGACACTAAATGAGACAGACATGTCTTCATTACGCCAACATGTGTTTGATTATGGACATTAGAACAGGTGATGAAATTCTTCATGAATGTAAATAAAAAAAAAAGGAATTGCCTTAAATTATATATTGTCCTTACAGTCTTAAAAGCAAGGTAATAGATGCCATAATAATCAGTACTGGGTAAAAAAAATAAATAACACAGCATGCTATCATTTCTTTAATTGATTTTATAGAACAAAATATATTGACATAATGCATCCATCCCGTTTTAAAGCAACGATGTGTAACTTGTAGCAACCAGGGGGCACCTGACCTGTACATTTTGGGTTTAGTACACGCTACAGTGCAGGTAAAATCATCTGTCTTGTTTCTAGTTTTGCAATCTGATAGCAACTCGCTTTGGACCGACACATTGAGAAATCATAGGCTGTGTCCGAATGTCCGATTACGCCATTTTAAAAGAGTGTCTGAGTGTCAATTGGATGAAACTGTAGTGGACTTGAAATTTCCCCACAATGCACCTTGAAAAGTAGTGATCATCCAGGGTCACTAGACAAGAAGATTGCTTTGCCAGAGCTCTCCTTCCAAAGCATCATGGGATTTGTTGTGACAGCGGAGACAAATGACAATGATGGCGTATGCACCATGCAAGAAGGCAGCGTTATGTAACCAGTGGGTAGCAAAAAATAGTGATCGTCTGATCATCTATACCAATATATCTACCAATCGGCACGGATTGACGAAGCTTTTTTCATTTAGGAAAGGAATAGAGAGGAAATAATGCTGACAAAGGATGAAATAAGGAGTTCTCTGTGGAGGTTTTTAGGTGTTGGTTTCAAAGAGCCGTTTTAGTTTAGTCTGTAGTCTAGACTACAAAGATGTCCTCCCTTACCTCCAGCAACCCCCTTACCCCTAGCACCGGTGCTTGTCGCTACCCGATCCGTACCGGTAGCACAATCCGTACCATCAGCTCATTTGCGCCTGCGCGAACAGAATAACTTCCGGGTCGCCAAAAAATAATGTAATTACGGTACTGAAAAAACTTTATTTATATCCTTAAATAATTAAAGAATACTAAACTACATCGTAAAGACAATATTGAAGACTTTTCTGGAAGAAATGGATGCTTTTAAATTCAATCCATTGTATTGCTTGACGTCATTTTTCTGGAATAAAAATCCAAATTTTCGGGAAATGTTCCCTTATCAATGAAAAACTGCAGGTCACGAAAGGTAGCAAATGAATCCATTGTGGGATCAGTACTGCTGGAGTGCATAGTTAAGTACAGAGTAAATCAAATATTTAAACAAATTTAAATATATACGCTGTGTGACGTATATTTGCGCATGCTCAGAGGAGTCAAAGTAACTATCACAAGGCGATTGAACTTTTTATGTATTTCTGTTTTTTATTTTTAGAAAATGCAATATTGACGAAAATATAAAGATATACAAAAAGAAACCCATGCCTCTAAAAATACAAAAGAATGAAAAAGTAAGAAAAGGCCACCGGAAGTTATTCTGTTTGCGCACGCGCAAATGAGCTGATGGTACGGATCGTGCTTCCGGTACGGATCGGGTAATGACAGTGCTCTCTAACGTCGATCTAACAGGAAGTGCCGCTGAATCCAGTCATCCTCCAGATGCAGCTGAACCAAAATGGAATACATTTTCAGTGCTCCAGGGGCTTTTCAAAAACTTCATGGTCTCCCCAAGGCGTTTCAAAAGTTGTACATAGACGACAATTTAGCGGCAGGTTTGATGTCGCTGCAGTCTGACCATTAGATGTCGCTGAAACTTACGCTCTGTAGCTTTAATTAATATAATATATAAATAAAATGTAGTATCTGACTTCCCAAGTTCTGTTATCAAGATCTTAGGTGCAGCTGCCTTAACTAGCTACAGTACTTGATTGAGCGGTTACTGAGTCACTGGCTCAGTGGGGGAGAGTTGGCCTAGTGGTTAGAGCAGGGCGCTTGTGCTCTGAAAACGTGTCATCCCATTGCTCCCCAAGGGGATGGGTCAAATGCAGAGTTGAATTTCTCCAGTGTGAGATTAATAAAGTTCAATTAAATAATGTTTTGGGTCAAGTAACTATAATAAGTTACTTTTTTTTAGGAACATGGCCAACACTGATCAAGCATGAATCAAGCCTAAACAGCGACTCGCTCCTTTCTGACGCCACACACTGAATAATGTTTTAGATATCTGCCTAACAAAGATGTTACCTGGCAAAGCAGAGATGGTTTGTGGGAGGATGAGCGCTGGATGTGGTCTTGGCTGTGAAGCCACATCCAGCCCTCATGGCCACATTGTCACATAATGGTAGCGCTAACACCACTAATGATTCAATATCATATGTACTCTAATATCCTCATTAAACATGAAGAGAGATGTTTTTAGATAAACGTTTCTATTCTATACTATGAACTCCTTTCGCCTATAGAGATCCAACAACTGTGGATTGTCAATTAGTAACTACACTGCAAAAAATGTAAATCTAAGTAAGTACATTTTTCCTAAAACAAGTGCATTTCTTCTTGAATTGAGCAGGTAAGTAAGACTCTTTGCCAATGGAATAAGACAGTTTCCATTTAAAATAGGAAAAAACAACTATATTCTCTTACTTCAAGTGCATAATATCTAATGTATCTTATTTTAAGGGTAAAAATGCTCATTCCATTGGCAGATCATCTTATTTTCCTACTCAAATTTACACTTGTTTAAAGACATTTTTACTAATTTTCAGAACGTTTTTGCAGTGTACTGATCTACTGGATTCTCTCTAGGTGAGAGAATGATTTGGATATCTGGGGAACTGCAGCTCTATGGGGAAAAAAATGCCTTATTCAATATGAAGAATGAACAGGAACCTGTTTAACCTAGTTTAAATAAATCCTCTTGTAAGAACCAAGTTACACAGAATACCACTGAGTGCACAATATGCGTTGACATTTGAAGGTGTGAAGGTGTGGTGTGATCATACAGTGTGGTAGATATTTCAGACAATATGGCCCCTCAGGGCTGACTGCGTCATGCAACATGACGGTGAGTTCACTGACCTCCAATAGCCTGATCTATCACCATAACTTTAGAGTACATTTGGGATGTGCTGCAGTTAGAAAGAATCATAGATTCATCAGCAAAATCTATATTATCCTCTCAGATCAATAAGAACGATAAAACCTCTGAGAATTTTTCTAACACCTTGTTGAATTTGTACACTGCAAAAAATGGAAATCTATACGAGTAATTTTTGCTTAAATTAAGTAAAATTTTTCCTGAAATGAGGAGATACGTGAGACACCTTGCCAATGGAACAAGACAATTTACTTTTAAAATAAGAAAAAAACAATTGCTTTGTCTTATTTCAAGTGAAAATTATCTAATTATCTTATTTTAGGAGTAGAAATGCTCATTTCATTGGCAAATCATCTTATTTACCTACTAAAATTAAAGGTAAATACACTTATTTTAAGAAATTTAGTACTTATTTCTAGATGGTTTTTTGCAGTGTGTTTGCAGTGTACCACAAATAATTGAAATAGTTCTGAATGCAACAAAGGGTCGAAGACATTACAGGCAAAACATAACTAGGAAAACTCCTGGTTAGTTTATGTCATATTTTAATCTGGGATTAAAGTTAATATTTGTAAGTTCAGGAGAACTTACACTGCAAAAAATTGAAATCTATATGAGCCTTTTTCGCTTAAATTAAGTGCATTTTCTCTTGAATTGAGGAGGTAATCGAGATACTTTGCCAATGGAACAAGACATTTTACATTTAAAATAAGAAAAAAACAATTGCTTTGTCTTATTTCGAGTGCATATTATCTAATTATCTTGTTTTAGGAGTAGAAATACAAGAAATACAAATAAAAGTTTTTACTTAATTCTTGATGGTTTTTGCAGTGTAATTTGTTATTTTCTTTCATTACACACTGCAAAAAATGTAAATCTAAATAAGTTATTTTTTCTTAAAATAAATGCATTTTCTCTTGAGTTGAAGAGGAAAGTGAGACAATTTGCCAATGGAACAAGACAATTGACATTTAAACTAAGAAAGAACAACTGCATTGTCTTATTAAAAGTGCACATTATTTAATTATCTTATTCATTCCATTGGCAAATCATCCCATTTACCTACTAAAATTAAGGGTAAATACACTTGATTTAAAAAATGTTTACTTATTTCTAGATCACTTTTGCAATGCACAAAGATATGAACGTTTTTTTTAATTTTTTAGATATAAATATTACAAAACAGACCCAAAGTTTCAGTGCTTTACGGTGGAAAGGTTCACATTTAATGTATCAACCCAAGTGTCGACTGTGACTTACATTCGCTGTACTGCTGCAGCTGGTTGAACTCTGCCGGGCTCAGACACACCCAGCTCATGTCTCCCATGCTTCCTCAGGACAGCTGCTGATCCGTCTCTACATCAAGTGCATCCAGTGCATGGATTGGGTGGACTGGGTGATGGTCTTCATGCAGAGTAGGGTAAAAAAAGCAAATGAATGGTTGTCTGATATAGCTGCTGCCTCTTTCCAACAGGCACCTTGGGGAGCACACAGGGGGTCATGGGGGTGATGCTGAAGGTCAATCCTTCAGGTTGGCATTGATTACCAAAGTGTGGAGAAAAAAAGTAAAAAAAACAACATATGTTGGCTTCAGGTTCCTTGTGGATGAGCTCCTGTATCACTGCTCCAGGGGCAATAAAGTCCGGTCAGACGGAGGTCCGCAGATTGATCTGTGTGTAATTACTCCTCATCACTCAGAGGCTGAACGTTTCTCAGCAGGTCAGACCTGGAGCAGAGGGGGAAAACAATCCTTAATAAAGGTTTTCTTTCACATTTTACGAGTGGAAATGAGAAAGAGAGAAATACTGTAAGACTGCAAAAAGTGTACGCACGTTCAAAAGAAGGAAAAAAAGATTCAAGACAGAATAAAAGCCTGATGGATCAAACAAGAAAGTATTATTTATATTAGGGATGCACGATATAATCGTCCCCTATCGGGTATCGGCCTTAAAACTGAATATTGGACATCGGGCCACCCCAACCGATATTTAACCCGAGTATTTGATCAGCTTCTGAGTTTCTAAAAGTCAAAAAAAACAAAATACTACTTACTTCTTTCTTCCTCAAAAACTTCTTTTTACAGACTTAAAAACTTCTAAAGACGAGGAAAAAATATTGATCCATTAAAATATCCCAATATCTTCATATGCTGATATATTTTGCCATTTAAAACACCATATCAATCTCTTTTACTAATGAAATATTGCTATATGTCATCGTTATGCTACGAAAATCCCCTCCTAAAAATTAATACAAAATGTTGCCATATTTTTATATGTTAATATATTGACGCTGTATCTAGTCTATTTTACTAACAAAATCTTCACAAGAATTTGCAAAATATCACGAGAGTTTGTAACAGAATCTATTATGAAATTTCACCAGATTTTTGAAAGTAAAAATAGATCGATACCCAGCTTTTAAAAAATCTATTTGATATCAGCATATGAAAATATATTTGAGTATATATTATTTTTCAAAGTGTCAGAAATGGATAACAAACTGCTATTTTCAATGACTACTTATTTTTTGTCCAGCTTTAACATCGGTAATCGATCATCGCAGGTTATCTGTGGCTACATGAGTTTTAAAATATCGGCATTTTGATATTGGCCAAAATCCCAATATCGTGCATCCCTCAATTATATATATAACGCAATATTTCTGGCATATTTATTATGTACACATGAGATGGGCAATCATGTCAGTAGGTAAAATCTAATGTCCATTAATGCATGCACTGCAAAAAATCTAAATCTAGACTAGTAATTTTTTTCTTAAAATAAGAAAACACAATTGCATTGTCTTAGTTCAAATGCATATTAACTAATTATCTTATTTTAAGAGTAAAATTACTCATTCCATTGGCAAACGATCTCATTTAACTTCTCAAATTAAGGGTGAATACACTTAATTTTTACTTATTTCTAGATTTTTTTTTTCAGTGTGAACACTGACTCACACTGACTCACACACTGCAAAAATGTTCTAAAAATGAGTAAAAATGTCTTAAATTAAGTATTTAACCTGCATTTGAGCAGGTGAATAAGATAACCTGCCAATGGAATGAGCATTTTTACTCTTAAAGTTAGTATAAAATTAGATAATTAGATATTATGCACTTGAAATAAGAGACTGCAGAGTTTTTTTTTCTTATTTTAAATGTAAATTGCCTCACTCCATTGACAACGTGTATCATTTAACTGCTTAAATCTAGAAAAAAATGCTCTTATTTTAAGAAAATAAACTTCGTTAGATTAAATTTTTTGCAGTGCAGATCTGGAACTACACTGTAAAAACGATTTAGAAACAAGTAAAAATTTCTTAAATTAAGTGTATTTACCCTTGATTTGAGTAGGTAAATGTTAGAGATAGTTTGCCAATGGAATTTGGTGAATTTTACCTTTTAAAATAAAGGATAATTAATAATAATTCACTTGAAATAAGACAATGCAATTGTGTTTTCTTATTTTAAGTGTAAATTGCTCCTTGTCTCCCATTGGCAGAATGTCTCCTTTTACCTCTTTTCAATCCTAAGAACAAATGCACTTATTTTAAGAAAAATGACTGACTTATCAAGATTTTGATTTTTTGCAGTGCAGTCGTGGAACTAGAGACAGCCGTATTTCTGTGCTGACTGATTTCATGTTTTGTTTTCTCACAGCTACTGAGATCCGTATCTTTGTGGTAACTTGGAATCTTTCTGATAAATCTTTGTTCTATTTTCGTTGCTTCTTATCTCATTTTCATTCTAAACCATCTCTTTGTGGTTGTTTGTTGTTTTGCATCCCACTTTGCATCTCTTTGATGCCCTATGCCTGCCTGTCATGGGTGTTCATTGAGAGCTCTTTGGTGTCTCATTACAGCCGCTTTGCACCTCCTAGATGATAATTATAATACCTGGGGCTGTGACTCCTCGGGCACTGGACATGTTGTGATGTGTCAATAAGGATAAAGACTAATTCTCCTGCTCTCACAATAGCCATGCATGTTGGCATTTTTAAAAATGTGTGTTATGTAAATATAAATCTCAAAAGAAGAGATGTATAATGAACAGCAAAAAATGTCAATGCCAAACGACCCCCATTCCAAAGGGGGGGAACCAGTTGGTCCGTTTCTATTTGCATGTTTTCTAAGTCAAAACAAGGCTTTATTGGGCTGCTGTATAAAGCATGGAACTCAACACTATTTCTGTTATTTTTAATTGAAAAAGCTTCCTGGATGGGTCTTGAAAATTGGAAACAAAGTCCAATGGATTGGTTTTTACTTTTTTGGAGTCACATCTACAAAGTAAGGCCAAAAGGTTCATATCCTGGTGTAAACACAGAACTTTGCTTTATAATATTAAAGAAAAGTCTGTCAGGTAGTGATGTTATGAGATGAGCCGCTTCAGGCTTCAGGCGTGTGTCGAAAGTAATGGAGGGGGCGCTTTTCCCGCGGCAGGTCAGGCGAGCCGTGATTCATTTAGAGGAGGGGCCGTAAATTGATGACGCCCGAGCTCCTCGCCACGCGTGACACCATGTGACCGCTTTGGGAAGTGGTTCAGAATGCGCCAGTTAGCTTTTGAAAGGCATCTAAACAGCCTCAGTGTTCAGTCAAGATGTGGGAGTTTGGAGGAGAGATGCTCTCAGCTGGATAAAGTTTGGATAGATTCTAATAATGGATTGGTTGGAAAACAACCAATCTATATATAGTTACGCTTAAAGTTAATTTGGTTGGAATAAACAATGTAATTATCAAAATTTGAGCAAAATTAATCGATCAAAAGCTTCCGTATTAACACGCCAGTGTTAAGAAGTATTTTCTCTGTGGAATATATCGCTACACAAGTGGCGTTATCTGTAAGTCACAGACTCCTGAGGTTGATGGTTCAATACCCATCTTTGGCTTTTGAAAGTTGAGATTATACTTAATTACTTTGGCTGATGAGACTTATTTGCATTAGGTTGCTATTACAAACTGTAGTTCTGCAAGCCACATTAGTAGGTGGTGACATGTTCACATGAAGCCTCATGAACTGTGGGGATTCAATGCCTCATGAGGACTTCATCTCACCATCACTAAAAAATCCAACTAATAATGAAAAGCAAACCAGAACTAGTGATGGGCTATCTGAAGCCAGGCTTCGAGGCTTGTACCGAGTAATAAGGGGGCGTGTCAATGAAGCCCCGCTTCGAGGCCTGTGTTGTCTTGTTGAAAACCACGTGACTGGCAACAAACGAGGCCTCGCATTGCATTGATCACGTGACTGCTTCATTTTGCGTGTCGGTTTTCAAAATAAAAGCGCGATGAATCCTGTTGCTTCGTGGGTTGTAGTAGGTGGTTTGGTATCAGCAGAACAGTTTTCATCAGCAGTGGTTGAAATGGAGCCGTCAAAAAAGAGAAAAACCTCTCATATGTGGGAGTATTATGAGATGACAGATCACAATCACAACCTGAAACAGTGAAAAAAGTCCTATTCCTAAATAAAAACAATTAAACCTAAAATCCAGAAATTTCTATATTTTCTTTTGTTTAATCAGGAGATGCATCAGAATCACACATCAAAACCAGACTAAAAGCCATTAGAAGAGGCAAACTCTATGTGTAACTTAATATTAAGAATCAGAACTAGAACTCCTAGGAAGAGATGATTTTAAACAAATTCTGTCTTTAAGGAAGCAAGTTTCAAGCTCAAAGTATACAGAGTCTGCAGCAACAGTCACTCAGTTCTCAATACATTAAAGTAACACATATCTTCATTGTCTAATAAGTCCATGACATAAAAGAAAACCTAACACCACCACTGATGGTCAAGGATTAGATTGGCTACAAATCATTTTAATCATTAAAACATGACAATTAAATAGGATTCTCCTCTTACTAAACATGAGTTTGATGAAAACTTTGTGACAATATTGCATTTCCTAATATTTGGAAGTATGATCCAACTGAGTAACAAGGCTGTTACAGTTTCACCAGCAGATGTCACTAGTGAGTGATGAATGAAGCATCGAGTAATGAACTTTTTTCAACACTTTGCGTTGGAAAGCTTCATTGCTTCATGAGGCTTCACTTGCCCATCACTACTATCTGTGTGAAGAGGTGATTTAATGGGGCAAAACAGCAACAAAGGCAGGAAGCAAAATTGCAACTAATAATCAAAAGCAAACCAGAACAATGGAGACATCTGGGGAAAACCAAACACGAGGAGCCAGGGAGAGACGAGGAATGTGGACAACAGCATGGGAGGACAGCAAAGACAAGGAACCAACAAGAGTGAGAGCAGAGGGAGAGCATATATGGCTGACAGAGACACAAGGGAGGGCTAACGAGCAGACAGGAACAGGTGTGAGAGGAGACAACGAGGGAGCCAAGAAGAAAGGAACATACACACACAAGAGGGCAAAGAGGACAACAGAAAAACATGAGAACTAATATAAATCTAGAAATACAACAAAACTGGAATTAGGCCAATAAATCTAGAAAACAAGGAGCAAAGAAAAGTAAAGAACAACAGAACCAAGACAATGACCAAAGCCAAAACAAAAAAAAAGAAAAATAAACTCACATCATAAAGTCACACCATGAAATCTTCTATTTTCCTCTATTTGTAAAGAGGATCTGTCAATGTGAAGATAAAAAAAAATGCTTCCCTCAGAGTTCTGACTGATCATCGGTAGAATGATAAATAAAAAGGATTTATGGATGACATCACTACACAGGGATGGGTTCCAGGTTCTTCCAACTCTACAATAAATTAATCAACTGAGGTTTATGTGTGGGTGTTCCCATTTTACCATCAAACTGAGGAGTTTTTGTATCAAAGTGAGGACATTTTGCTTTTTTTTTAACAGCTAGGTTTACTAAAGTGTGAATTAGTTTTAGGTTAGGGTTAAGTGTGCACGAGTAATGACTGTATAGGGTTATGTCAGGATGGGGGCATAGAGAGGATTGAAAATAAATGGACGTCAGTGGGAGTTCTCACTACTTTCACCAAGATGGGACTGTGTGTGCATGTTGGCAGTCTGCCCAGGGTGCGTTTCACCAATTCACTGTCAGGGTCGGCTCCAGCCGGATAAATGACAGATTAAACCACACTGCAAAAAAAGTAGATCTAAATAAGTCATTTATTCTTAAAATAAGTGCATTTTTTCTTGAATTGAGTGGGTAAGTGAGACACTTTGCTAATGGAACAAGATAATATACATTTAAAATAAGAAATAATAAGGAATTTGTCTCATTTCGAGTTCTGATTATCTAATCATCTTGTTTTAAGAGAAAACATCCTCCTTCAATTGGCAGATCATCTTATTTTCCTACTCAAATTGAGGTTAATTACACTTAATTTAAGACATTTTTACTTGTTTTATAGCAAACAAAAAGTTAGAATTGAAGTTTTATACAGCTTTACAGAGAGACATGTGCATTTAAGTATAGTGAGACAAACACATTAGATGCATATTTTCCATCTTCTGTCTTGGCCACGATTTTTTCCTTAAACAGGTGAAACATGGAGAAAAATATAAGCGTTCCAGTGCAATAATAATGGCCACACAAAAAATGAAATCTAAATAGGTCATTTTTTCTTGAATTAAGGATTTAAGTGAGACACTTTGCCGATGGAACAAGACAATTTATACTTACAATTAGAAAAAACAATTGCATTGTCTTATTTCAAATGCATTTTATCTAGATACCTTATTTTAAGGTGCTAATTACTCATTCTGGATTGGCAAACTAAATCTTATTTTATGTGTGCAATGTTAATGTACCCTCAGTAAACTAACATGTTTTAGATCTGTTACAGTGTGAGCAGTTAATAGTGAGGATTCATCATTATTTAACTCTAATTCTTCCTGTGTTCCTGCTGCTAGAAGTCAGAATGTCTGCAGTACTGATAGAATAAACTGACGTCTAAAACTGCCAGCCTCTAGTGCTTTACTCTACATGGTTCTTCTCCCTGACCCGTTTAGGCCTGGTGCATATGCTCTTAAGTGAAAATAGGAGGAGTTTCAACTGATGCCAAAATATGAGCGGTTCTAAAACGGAAGGAGATACAAACATGGCTGACTAACTCACATCCTCCTGGGGGATAACAACGCGCTATTTTTAGAAATAAGTCTCAGCTGGGATAAACGTGGTTGGAAAATTTTTATTTCTAACTTCTTTTAGCTCAGATGACTTGAAACGCACATTTGGGATTCCAGGAAGAGACTAAATGAAATATGCGAGTTTAGTTTGTCTGGAAGGAATCTGCCCCTTACAGGCCAGCAGTCATTTCAGTGTCCAACACTGTAAGCAATAAATGTACTAAACAGTCAATAGCTCCACTGTCTTTAAACAGATTACTAATAGATTTTACAATCAACAGATGCTCAGATGAGGGCTAATCAGCTTTATTGGATTCCCAGAGCAGTTTTAAAAGGAAAAGCGAGTCGTGATTTGGTTTGTGAGACTCTCTAAACTCCCGATTCTTCATTTTCTTTTTATTCTAAGTGGAAAATGTAAAATAGATCTTTAGAAATTAGAATTAGAATAGAAATTCTTTGTAAAATAAACACAAGCCTCCAAAACAGACAAGTATACAAATTAGAATACTAGGGCAAGTCCAGTCTAGACTGAATTAATCTATGCTTCTTTAAAGCTCTCAACTGAAAGCTTAATCGCTTTATAACCCCCCCCAAAAAGGAGTAGATTTCTACATTCCTCCCCCCAAATATTGTCTAAATCTCTCATCTATATCTTGCAAACCTAAATTTATATGTTACATTTTTTAAACACTGGGAAAACGATCTAGAAATAAGTAAAAAGTTCTTAAAATTAAGTGTATTTACCCTTAATTTGAGTAGGAAAAATAAAATGATTTGCCAATGGAATGAGTATTTTTTACTCTTAAAAGTAGATATTTACATAAAATGCATTTAAAGTAAGAAAAGAAAATGCAACTGTGTTTTTCTTATTATAAGTATAGGTATTGTACGGGAAGATTTTAGGGCCACTGCTTAAAATAAAAAGTCCCTGATTTTTAAAATTTTATTTCAAATTTAATATGGGAAAAAAGTCAGAATTCTTTTTCTCAGAATTTCTGGATTCTTTTTGGCCAATTCCTGAGATTAAAGTCGGACAGTAGTTCCTGATCTCTTTTCTGGTGTAGAATTTGACTTTTTTCCTCAGAATTTGAATTTAAAGTCAGAATTTCTGACTTTTTCCCCATACTATACTGAAATAAAATTAAAAAATCAAAGCTAATCTGATTTTTTTTTTCCAGTGGCCCTCTATCCTCTCCTCGTAAAATTGTTTCTATGTTCAACTTGCTTGTAAATGTCTCTTTTTACCCTCCTGTAAATTCACAGTTCAACAATTTCACTTATTCTTGTATTAGAAAAAAATGACTTATCTCCAGATTTTTGATTTTTTCCAGTAAATCTTTAAATCAAAGCTGACTTTTTCCCATGTTAAGCGCTGAAATTTTATTTCAGGGAGTTTAACATGTTAGCTTGAAAAAACATGTTAGGCGGGGCGCATTTTCAGTTTAACATGGCACTATTTAATCCGATTTTTAATACTTTATTTCAGATTAAAAAGTCAGAATTTTCTGACTTTTTTCCCCATACTATACTGAAATAATAAAAAAAATCAGTTAACTTTTTTTCCCAGTGGCTAATCCTCTTCCGTAAAAAGTCTCTTTTACCTCCTAAATCTAAAGAATAAATTCTAACTTATTTTAAGAAAAAAAAAATGACTTATCTAGATTTAGATTTTTCTTCCAAGTGAAGAACCAAAGAAGTTGAACTTCCACCCAGTTAGTCATGATATATAATTGAAAAGCATGATGATATATCCTCTGATTAGAGACGAATCCCTGAATCAGTTTACGTTTTAGAGAGGAACCATTGTCTGAGTCTGATTCAGACTCTTTATTTACATTAAATGCTGAATAATTTCACCTGGTTTGGAACAAATCATTGAGTGTTTCTCTGTGTGGGCCAACAGGGTTCATCATTTAAACTGAATAAATACATCATCTAAATATTCCTAAGGTCCCCTTCGTCCATCTTTTCCTGTAGGACTTAATCACTTCTCATTAGGGAGCTTAATTAATCCCAGGACAGGTAGGTGGGGAATTAGTTGCCTGGTGATTAGATCTAAGAGTATGATTAGACTGCACAGATGTAATTATATCTTCTTTGTTTGTTTGGTGTTGCCCAGTTGGATTTTACTGGCAGGTTGTTCTGTTGACGTAGAGATAGGGCGTTTATTATTATTTTTTTTTCCCATCAGTCCTCCTTGGTTTTATCTATTTTGTACTGCCTGCATTTCTACTGACTTTACTTTCAATCATTTTCCTCTATTTAGTATAACTGAGTTTAGCACTGATGGCAAGAAAAAGGATTTCTCTGGTTTTAGCTTCCGTCCCTAAATCCTGCAGACTGTTTTATAAATGGGTTGGAGGAATCTGCTTTCAGAGGACGATTGTAAAAGTGTCATCAGGGGCGGATATAGGAAATTTGGGGCCCCAGGCAAAGACAGGCAGGGGGGCCTCTGAATAGAGAAGGCAACACATAAAACAGACCCATTTCTACATATAGACGTGTTAGCCAGGAATCTTCAAGTCTGTCCTTTTCTTCTTGCTTTCCCTCTCTATGTTTTGTACTCAGCTGACTTCTTTCATGCTGTCTCTAAAGGGAATGAAAGATTTTTTCCAAGCACTAAGCTCACTTAGCTGATTGCTCCTTCCTGTGTTTCCAGAAAAGGCGACGGCAAAAGTAAATAACCCAGTCCTTCTTTTCACTGCAACTGTAGGTTCAATGCTTCTATATAAAATGTATGACATTATTGAAATTGACTAATTTTGATTTTAGTATAATGTGGGAAAAAAGTAGCAATACTCAAATTCTTGAGTAAGATAAATTAAGAACCAAAATCAGACATACTTTAATAATCCCAGATCCCAAATTACAGACAATACTAATTTGGCATGGCATTGATACCAAATACTACTGTTTTTTTTTTACATATTTTGTTGCTATTTCTTAAAGTAGCTGAAATAACCTAAAACATTGTTGTAGTGTGCTATATTTGGGTTATTGTTAGGGATGCACGATATTGGGATCTTGGCCGATATTTTAAAACTCATGTAGCCGATAACCGATATCGATACCGA
>JAGKQL010000060.1:3116588-3141778 GCA_018398635.1 Cyprinodon brontotheroides
AGAGACAATTTTTTAAAATGTAAGGAGTAGAGGTAGAAAGTACAGATATTTGTGTAAAAAAAAAATGTAAGGAGTAGAAGTAAAAAGTCGCCATAAAAAAATAAGTAGTAAAGTAAAGTAAAAATATCAGAAAAATCTACTTGAGTACAGTAACGAAGTATTTGTACTTCGTTACTTCCCATCTCTGCTTATAAGTTCTTATTTTTCCATGTTGCAGATAAAAGTGAATTTAAAATTATTTAAATAGTTTTTTTACATCCTTCAAATAAAGCACAATATTAATCCTATTTTTCTTCCATGTTTATAGATCATCACAGCAGATGTAGTAAGTTTGCACTCATTATTCTACTCATTTATTAGCAGTTTCCATGGTTACTGCCACGATTTCAGGCTGCTGGTTTTTGCACATGCTTTCTTCTGTGGATAGAAATCCTGGAAACGGAGCGCAAAGCATTCACCTTCTCTATTGGATCTTAATGCAGCGCATCTTCAGGAACGGCTGCTTTCCTATTGGCAGATCAGCAGACGTAGGAGATGTGAGATCATCATTCTAAATATCAGGCAAATCAGATAATATAGCAGGTTATAAAAATGACTGTCCTTGAACCTGCCTCAAAGATGCATGACCCAAAATTCCTTTTTCCTTCTTTCATGTTATGGGCTGGTAACGCACAGTTTATACCCATCATTTAACACCTTTGTTTCTGAAACAATACAGCAGATAGTATGGATAGTTTGCAGCCTTTCCAGAGGCTAAAGAGGTCATAACCAGAAACGGCATTTCCTCCACAGCTTTAGCTCCTTAAACTCAGCGTTCAAACTTCTTTAAAAGTGGAGACACTTTCTCACAGACTTTTAAAACACCCGTCATGGTGTGAGTCTGCTGACGTTGGTTCTAGTTGTGAATTATTTGCATCCGCATGCTCTGTGGGACCGGCGTGTAAAAAAGTCAAATGTCTACAGGAATACTAGGCTAAAGTTTCACCAAAGAAACGCTGTTTTCTCTTTCTGGTAAGCCATTAACATGTTTTTATAATAATAGTTGAGTGGAAACTGAGAGAGAAAGATGCAGAGAGAAAAAAAAAAATTGGTCTAAAAAATTATTACGCAATCAGCGCACCCAAGTTCCTCTAAGTGAAGCCAGTACAGGTGTAGCTATTCTTAGACACAGCTTAACTCGTTTCCCATGACGTGTAGCCTGGGGGGGATTTACTATTAGGTAATACTAGGCAGTTGCCTAGGGCCCCAAGTTCCTGGGGGCCCAATACAACTCTGTTTACATGTATGGTTAATACAATTATTCAGTATTTGTGCACATTAATTATGTTCCATTGGATCAGTCCATTTGCTGCACATGTTCAGAAAGGTCCAAACAGACAGCAGCAAAACCATTTGAAAACAAACCATGCAAAGAGCAGTGTTGCCAACTTAGCGCTTTAGTCGCTATATTTAGCCACTTTTCAGACCCCTCTAGCACTTTGATTTCTAAAAAGCGCCTAACACCAAATCTAGAGACTTTTTCTGCTACTGGAGACTTTGGAGACAACATCTAAAAGCAGCTAACTCTGCTCTCCAGAGCGAGTAGATTGGTAACCCCGCTTCCTGCTCTCCTCTATCTTGTCTGCTGTCATGATTCATGCAGCTATTATTTCATCCAAATGAAAAATGGAGAACAGATAAGCAGATCATGGCTTGTCTACAGTGAAAAGAAGGATTATTTACTTTTATCGTCGCATTAAAAGTCAGCTGAGTACAAAACATTAAAAAAGGGACAAGATGAGAAGGACAAAACCTAAAACAAATAATGCATGTCTATTCTATTAAAATTTCTCTATCTGTATAATGGGTCTGTTTTATGTTTTGTCTTCTCAGTTCAGAGGCCCCCCCTGCCTATGTTTGCCTATGGCCCCTAATTTCCTGAATCCGCCCCTGCATGTAGGTTTAACGTCATAACTAAGTAACCTGACAGCCACAACATTAAATGTTTGAGCCCCTCAGATTAAAAGGAGAGGAGATGCAGTTAGCTGAGTAGAAATGCTTCTATTATTTATCCCCCTTCATCAGTAATTATTAGCATGTGGAGTCATGATGAGCTGCAGTGATGTAATTGCCTAGGAGATATCTCCATCCCTGCTAATCATAGAAACGTGCTGGATTATTAATATCAGAGTTTCTATCTGTCGATGCTGTGTTCCTCCAGGGATTATTTTAGCACAGAAACATAAGATGTTACCTCCAGTTACGTCTTTGACTGTGAGTCAGGCTTTAAAAGTGTCCTACTTCTCTCCTTCATCAGCTGCCTTCTCAGCTGCAGGGCTACATGCAGAAAGGCGCTAATGGGCTGCACGTGTTCAGTGATGTACTCAGGCAAGGAGAACAAAAGGGAAGGTCTGTGTGTACACTGTGCAAGTGCATGACAGTCAAGCATGTGGGGCCACCCCTTTTCAGCGGACAGGGATTCTGTTTTGCTCACAAGGTTGCCCCGGCAACTGTGACGTCACTGGAGCTCACCACAACGAGAAGCAAAGTGAAACAGAGAGGTTACTACTATGCACTGACAAAGATTTTTTTTTTCTGCTTGTGCATGGAGCACATTGATTCTCAAACAAGGAAGTGGTTAGTTTGTTTTTCTTCAACCAATATGTTTCTCAGTAATTATAACTGATAAGTGGAGAAAATTCGATTTTAAGGATTTCCCCCCCAATAAATGTTTTAAGAACATAGAACATGAAAAAAGAGGGGAAATCTAAACCTGATCACAACTCACACCAAAATGATTTTGCTTCATGTTTTCACTCTCATTGGGTTTTTGCATTAATACTTTGATAAAAAAGTGTCTTAATTCAGCAGCTGATATATCCCCCCCTACAATGTCAGGTTTTTAAGTGTATATGTGAAGTGCTCATTTTGGATTTCAGCATGTTAGAGTAGAATCCAGATAAAATGAATAGCAAAGTAGTTCTAAGAAGCAGAGCTGTTGAGGCTTGATCCTCAGTCACTTTAACCTCATAATGGCTCATGGGACTTTTTTTTATTAGGTGTCATGTGGGACTGCAAGGCATAAAACAAACTCATCTACTAGCGCTGGTTGGAAAGGCTGGTATTCAGAACAAAATCTGAAATCCAAGGAGCTCCAAGAAGATCCAGAAGGGAAAACTTGCAGATCATGTACAGATGCAAGGAAAACTTTTGGAGCAAAGGCTTTCATAAAAAGGATTCATAGTGCTACATAAAAAGCAACCTTTAGCTCTCAGATGAAGAGAAATGTAATCATGTTTCAAAACAAGCCTAGTGGCCACCAAGGCTTAAGCTGTCCATGGACTGGAAACAGTAAAGACGGTTCTAGATTACTATTGCTGTAGATAGTCGAGAACTTAGCTGCATGCACTGCAAAAACGATCTAGACATAAGTTAAAATTTCTTAAATTAAGGGTATTCACCCTTAATTTGAGTAGGTAAATGAGATAGTTTGCCAAATTGGAATGAAAGTAATTTTACCTTTAAAAATAAGATAATTAGATAATATACACTTGAAATAAGACAATGTAATTGTGTTTTCTTATTTTCTTATAAGTGTAAATTGTCTTTGTTCCATTGGCAAAATGTCTCTTTTACTTCTTCAATCCAAGAACAAATGTGCATCTCTTATTTCAAAGAAAAAATGACTCTATCTAGATTTAGATTTTTTGCAGTGTGGTGAGGATGTATTGTTAGCCTCGATCGTAGTCCTACTCAATTCTAGTCAGAATATGAGTCTGATGCTGCTCCATAGAGCTGTGGTCATGGGGCGTGTTTCGAATCCAACCAAGAAAAAATGCCTCTGCACTCAATTGGATAGACCTACGCAAACCAATAAGAGCAGCCAGGAGCGCGCGGACGTATGTTAAGCTTCCAACATTTTTATAGTTGTTGTCCATTAAAATCAAAAGTTGCAGTTGCAACGCCTAGAATAAGAAGATGAGCTTTGATCACGCGTTTCTCTGTTCCTCTTTTAAAATTAATTTGCTGTCGATATCTTCCTGAAACAGACTCTAATAGCAGAATCTACTCACCCCAACCTCCAGCGTTGCACATATTGTTAAGCTCACCCAAGCGCCGCTTTGGTGACGTGTTTCGATTACGTGCTACTGTTGATCATCATCTGTCCATCATCGTGATAAAGCCCCGCCCTGATAATTTGATTGGCCCGGCCAGATATTAGAAGCGAGCATTACTCAAGGCTAAACTACTGAGCAAGTGCCAGACCTAACTTCCCACCTCAAACGCTGTGGGGAGTGGGACTGTTCGAATGGCAAACTCCAGGCTAACAGTTTGTAGCCCTGTTGTATGAAGGTTATGTTGTTGCAAAACTATTTGTGCATTTTAAGAGTGAATTTGAAGTAGTTTGAAGTACACAAACTCTGTTCTACAAGCTGCACAGTAAAAACCTCTTACATTCTCAGTTTTGCTTCAAATGGTCCTGAACCATTTTAACTTTGGTGAATTTTTTTAATCTGTAACAATCACAAAGAAGTTACACCTCTTCAAATTCTTGAGTACAAGTACACAAACTGTGTTCTGTGAGTTGTACATCAAAAATGTCTTCCATTCAGTTCTGCTACAGTTGATCTAAAATATAGTGCAAAACAAGTTCAAACATGTGTATTAAAATCTTAAAAAACAAACAAAATTATATATTTTTTTCCTTAACACAAATACAAATCAGTGAATACAATCGTACGAATGAACTGTTATTTATGCCTTAATTTTTAAACTTTTTACACAAATGTCACACCGGTAAAAAGGATTTGTGACTTGTGGGTAGTACCCTTGATTGGACAGCAGGGGGCACTGCCTGCTTTGTCAACCTGTACCAACCTGAAATACATACGTGGCCTACTACCAAGGACCCAGTCCAGGTATGCCTTTGAAGGAACCAGCTGTCACTCAGCTCGCCAGTGCCCTTATAGAAAAGCGGTCGATGCGGTTTCTACTCTTTATACTATGTCTATGTCAACTTAAGTTTTTCCCTGACAATAATCTCCGGGAGAAAAGCGAGAACGTTTGGAATCCAGTTTGTGTGGGTTGTGTTTTTGTTTTGTTTTCCCTCCACCACCAGGTGGCGCCTGGTTATCGCTGGCCTTCTCACACAGCTGCGGATGGTTGCCTCATTACCAGAGCGCTTTTAAGCTGCTGGACTGCCACTACCTCGCCGCCAGAGTGTTTTGCCAGTTTTGGGTACTCTAGCCAAGCTGAGTTTTGCTGAGTCAAATTGAGTTTTTGTCAACCTGAGTCTTAACATTGTTGTTTTTGTCTTTTGCCTCTCGGCAGGAAGTCATCCTGCAAACTGGATGTTTTGGACCTTTCTCCCCTGGAAGGATCGTCTGATTTTCAAACTGAGCTGGGGATTCAAACTGGAGATTTGGATCTACTTTCCCCAAGGGATTGTTTGAGCTACACTCTGAGCAGAGGATTCATCTCCACAAGAAACAGTTCGAGTACCATTGGAAGTCTAAGTGGCAGTCAGCTCCTCAAGGAAACACCTCCACCTGGGTAAACCCTGTCTGCCCTCCAACGAGCAACTCATTTACTCGAACAACCCACACCGACTGGATTCAGAGAAAGACACCTTTTCTGGAAACATGAGTCCTGTTGCCTTTATTACCTTTTGCAAATCAAAGCTCAAGTTTCCCACTGAGCCTGAACTAACCACAGGACTTTCCCCTTCACTTTTCAGTCCCGGTTCGCCAGTGCTCAGAGCAGCACTGGACCCATCACTACCAGTTCTCAATAAACCTGTTAAACCTTCCCCTGGTCTCTCTGTTTGGTTTCCTACATGTAGGTCAGATCTTTGGATAAAATCATGACAGAGAAAAATGTGCACATCCCTATATATACGTGGGCTGAATGGAAGACATTTTTGATGTGCAACTCACAGAACACAATTTGGTTCTTGTACCCAAGAATTTGAAGAGGGGTAACTTTTGTTGTAATTGTGACAGATTAAAAGAAAATCTACAGTTACAAAACACCAGAGATGGCAAAAGTACTCACTTTCCTGTACTTGAGTAAAAGTACAGATACTTGTGTTAAAAATACTCTGGTAAAAGTGGAAGTACTGATTAAACTTCTTTACTCAAGTAAAAGTAACAAAGTACAGGCTTGTAAATTTACTTAAAAGTATAAAAGTAAAAGTAGAAACCACTTTTTCATGCTGTTGCCTACATTTTAAATGGATGTCTGCCAATAGGATCTAGATCTCCGTTGTGTTCATTTTCAATCATCTCGGCCGTCCATGCTACTATGCTAGCGCTACACGCCACCAAGCTGCAATGATTTGTCGCTAATGAATACCGCCCTAATCTGTCGATTCATCTTGTAGTGGTCGTCAAATGCAGCGTAGATTCCCATCAAATTAGATTGAATTTGGTATTGATGGCGTGAAAAATAATATTTGGTAACTCCATTGAAATGATTCAAAACTAAAGTAACGAGCCAATTTTTTAAAAATGTAAGGACTAGAAAGTACAGATATTTGTGTAAAAATGTAAGGAGTAGAAGTAAAAAGTCGCCATAAAAAATAAGTAGTAAAGTAAAGTAAAAAATATCAGAAAAATCTACTTGAGTACAGTAAGCTTAAGTATTTGTACTTCGTTACTTCCCATCTCTGCAAAACACCAAAGTTACAATGCACAAATAGTTTTACAACAAGAGTTCAGGACCAAACAAAATTGAGAATGAATTTGTATATTTGTGCTTAAATTTTGAAGAAGTGTAAAAAAAAATTATACTTGTTTTTTTAATTCAACAAATACAAAACTTAGAATGTAACTCTCTCTACAACTCCAAATTCACACTTAAAATGCACAACATTTTTTGAAACAAAATAACCTTCATACTGTTGCTTTGCAGGTAGAAGATTGTATAAATCATCGGCACAAAACGTCAGTGAAGCACAGATACAGGGAGTGCTATTCAGTTTTTTACATAGTACTTCTACCTCCACTGGATTGACTTGTTCGTCTCTGAGCTGCAGCTTTTTCTCCAACCAGTGGTTTCTGAGGACACTTATCCTGACTGCCTGAAGTGAAACAGCTGAATGTTTCTGACAGTGCACAGACACTGCTGCTACATTTTCTTTTGGCAGAAGAAGGATGACAGAACACTTTTACATGTCACTTGTGAAAACAGAAGCAATTTAATATTTACAGGACAGAGTTCTCCAAGAGAGACAAATTAAGGCGTCTCTCTAAAGGAATTTTTAATTGATCTGTAAGAAAGCCATTGGCTAAACCTCCCATCCCTGTCATCAGTACATTGTTTGCATCAGCTGCACCATTACAACATTACACTGCAAAAACGATCTAGAAATGAGTAAAAAAAAAAAATACTAAATTAAATGCATTTAATCTTAATTTGAGGTAGTGACGTAGTTAGTCTGCAGCGGCACGACTCCCTGACTGTCATTCTGGGGAGCTTAAAACAGTAATGCATTACTCATGTTTTATGCCCATCCTTTTAATTGTCAAACCACTACTGCAATATTTATAATCACCAGAAATATCTCCAAGCAGATGAATTTGTCCTTGTAATTAAGAGGAAAGTTTTTTACGGCTTTCTTTTAGCCAGAGGCTGGTTATGATGCTACTCCTTAAACAATTAAACAAGAGAAAGTTGCAGTTAGTTTCTTTACTTTCCCTTTTAGTTGAAGTGCGGTTAGGAGAAATCTGATACCCTAAGATTGGTTTGAAAAATAACAGTGAATGGTTTAAAAAGCCATTAAATGGTATAAATTAATTATGGTCGAAGGTACATTCTTGATTGTAAGAATATATTCTCAATGGAATATTAACCTGGACTTCACAATCCTTTTTGAAATTAAGGGATAACTATTTTGCACAGCTATCTAATTCCACTCCTCAATGGTTGGCTTCTTGCAACTTCTAAGGCTACGTTCACACTGCAGGCCTTAATGCTCAATTCCGACTTTTTCATTCACATTTCTTCACAAAAGTAAGTTAAGATCATTTGAGGCAGTATAGTTTTACCTTCACTGTATAGCCTTTTTACTGATTTAGAGCGAAATTTAAAAAACAGTTCAGATGTTGAGAGGAGCGTGGAAACCTGCAGATCTCCGAGGCTAACGGCAGCCATGGCTAATGTTAGCCCGTCTGCAGCAGCCCTCTCCCTAGACATAGTTTTTATTGATTGTTTTCTTTGGCAAAGTGTTTTTTTAATGAGTGTTTTCCTGACCGTGTTAGTCATTTTTACCTTACTAAGTGAAAAAGAGTCCGAATGTATTATTATCTGGAGCAGGCATGCCCAATGTCAGTCCTCAGGGGCGGCTGCAGCTTTTAGAGGTTTCTCTGCTTTAGCACAGCTGATTCTGATGATTACAGATCAGATTAAAGCCTGTTAATCAGCTATCAATGGAAATCAGCTGTGCTATAGCAGGGAAACCTCTAAAAGCTGCAGAACATTCGACCCACTCGAGTTTGCCTACCGACGGAACCGCACAGCATCTGATGGTCAAACTGGAACAGCTGGGATTCAATACACCCCTCTGCTATTGGCTGCTAGACTTTCTCACCAACAGACCTCAGTCAGTCCGGGTCGGACAGAACACCTCTGATGTCACCAGTCCAAGCACAGGCTCCCCTCAGGGCTGCGTCCTGAGCCCCCTGCTGTTCACTCTGATGACACACTGCACCGGCCTAACCACGCTCCACTGCTCATCACAGCAGCTCAGCTGTAGAGGTGGTCAACAGCACCACATTCCTCACAGACACCCTCAAATGGACTGGAAACACCACCTCCCCACTGGTCCAAAAGGGCACAGAAGTGCTTGGACTTCCTGCAGAGGATGAGGAGAGCCCACCTGCCCCGCCCATCCTCACCCCTTTCTACAGAAGCACCACAGAGAGAACTCCTTAGTTTTAATTTTCTCTGAAAATTCATAATTTGTTCAACTGAATTTAAATAAGTTTATTTATATAGCCCCAATTCAGAACACATGTCATCTAATTTCATTTTACAGAAACAATTCAACCAGATCATACAGTCAGATTGGGTCAAAGTTTTCTGTCTAGGTTAAAGGAGCTGATTGAATCAAATCATTGACTCTACGGCAATCCCTCACACCAAGCATGCATATAGTCACAGTGGAGAGGAAACACTCATTTGTAACAGGAAGAAACCTGCAACAGAATCAGGTTCAGTATGAGTGGCCATCTGCCAAGGCCGACGGAAGTTCAAAGAGAGAGAAGAGACACACAAAACCAACATAGAAAAGTCAAAGGTAAGTTTCTTTTTGCCCACCGTTAATTCACTTCAATCATCCTCCTGAATGAAACAGAGAGCACCATAGGGGGCATGTCCCAACTTTGGGAATCAATGGTTCAGAAAAGAACCCCTAAAAGAATGAACTACGGCAATGGTTGCAACATAAACACAATTGGAGCTTTTGTGAAGTATTGCAGAAAACATCTGCTGACTTTGGAGCCCAGCAGGAAAGGAAAAAAGCTGCAGATATCTGCAGCAGGAAGCTGGACGACTGTGCAACCAAATGATTAAATGGATGCATGCCGCAGCTTTTCTTTCAACTGTCAGTCACTTACATCATAGGAGTAATTTTCAAGACTCAAGCAATTCTAAATATAGAAATTCTGCTTTATCTGAGGCTAAGTTGCAGAACAGTTGGAATACCTTTCAGACCGTGGCCTGATGTAATTCTGTGTTACTGGGATTTCTTTGAAACAGTTTTATAAAGCTTTTTTTTTTTTTGCAGAAATGTCTTTCTAAGGCTGTTAAGTTGTTCCTCAGACCTGTAAAAATAGGAAAGCTCCGCCGTAGATTCCATTTAATCAAACACCCTGAGGCTGCAATTGTGCCTCAGAAACTTTAATGCATGTAAATGTTTACAACTGGGAAGCACACATCCCCAACATATAACAGCTGCTCCTAAACCATTACACGGTGCCTCCCGGCTGTGATACAATAACACCAGGACAAGAAAGGATCAGAAAACGTCTCAACAAACATTAAAACCAAAGAGAACAGTTCCTGCACACGTTGATGAAGCTTCCATTCAAGCAGAAAGGCCAAATCTTCACACTCCTCTTCCTCTACAGTGTTTTAGGTGTTGTTTGGATGGTGTGTGACACCTTAAGTCCGTCACACACATCTATCTGTCTGGGCTGGACATTTAATTGCAATTTTACAGACACAACCTCCAAGCAGCAGAGACATTAGATTTTTGTTTTGTTACATTAGCTTCAACAAGAGTAAGAGACAGACTTTCTCACTCCAGCTCCGTAGGTGGCAGTAATACTCTTAAAGTGGATTTGCTATTAAACGGAAGAGAAGAGAGTTGCAGCTGGTACGTAGATTCAGGAGATCAGGTAAGAATGGAGATCAGGAAAAATAACAATTGTGCCTAAGAGAGCAATCACTGTCGTTTGTCTCATCCACTTCCCAAAAGCAGACAGTAGCTACGTTTACATGCGCAAAATTTCCCCGATCCGATCCAAACCTTGGTTGATCGGAAATTCAAAATCTCCGTTTACTTCAAAAACATCATGATGGAAAATGTTCGGCTTTAAGTTTGTGATACTAAGAATGAGGATGTTTGTGTTATTCTGCAGGATGATGATCTCAGGATTGCCTTCAAAAACAAAACAAAATTGCAAGGGCTCCAGCTCTGAAGCCCTGAGCGTGGAGACGAGCTTTACGTTTCAGACGGAGTTAAAACTGCTCTGCCAGCAGAAAATGAATCAGGATCTTACTCACCTTTGATTGGGCGATGGAGATCAATTCCATGAGTGTTTTCAGTGAAGCCGTTAGTTGTTTTTCTTTGAATATGCCAAACACATCTACAGTGAGTGTTTGACAGAATTTCAAACGGTTCACTACAAAAATGTGAGTCAATCTAAAGAACCTCTGCAGCCTGACCTAAAAAAAATTGATGTAATCTAGGCAGGATTGGGGGTTTAAATCAACCTGCCGCCATGGCACCTGCTGTGTCTGTGAGCCTCTGTAACCTGAGGGCCTGTAACTTCCACTACACCCATAAAAGAGCTGATAACGATTGCTTGTAAGGATTTCAGAAGACACACACTCACATACTTAATAAATTATCCCTGCTTATCCCTTTTGTTCCTTTATCCACTTAGCTCCTTTTTTCCTCTGTGAATGCTTTCTTTACCTACCGAGGGATGTTCTCTCCTTGTAACTTGATGAAGGACATTAGTCATCCTCTAGTCTTGCACTAGCTATTCGCCTGCAGCAGGTTTATTTTGGGGTTTTTACAATGGGAAAGAGATGCAAGGAAAATTGACACCAAACTGAGCAGAAACTGCCCGACTCAAACTGTGAGATTGATCTGTAATTAACTCTGCTGCAGCCGAAACTCAAAGGTTGTATTTGTGAGGATGTAGCCTCCCAAATACCACAAGTATTTAAGGAAGGTCTGGGTGTCATGGCAACTGGGTGGATTGTATGTAAAATGCAGGGGGGGGAAAAGAAAGGCCAGAATCGACACCAAAACTGGTTGTCCTGTTGAAAGCCAGGTAAATGTAGCCCTCACTAAACATAAACCTTTTCATAAAAATAGCCATAAAATGCTCAAATACAAAATAAACAAGTAAATAAATAAATAGGAAATGAATAGGTCTCAAAATAGTTAAAAAACATTAATAATAATAATTACAGATATTATAAATGTCGTATTTCATTTTATGATATTTTATTTTGTTGAAACTGTATAAAAGAGATATGTTTTGTCAGCAGCTAAATGGTTAAATCTGAGAAAAATGTCTTACTCTGAAGGGTCACGTTGATTTGTAGCCCATGTGACAAGCTCCAGCCAATAGGGTCGCTATGCTCTCTGGCGCTAGCAGAGAAAGCGAGGAAGAAGAAGAAGAGAGAGAACGAAGAAACTAACGGAGTTGTGCTGGTAAAGAGAGACAATAAGAGAAAATTGACCGTTGAAAAGACGACCTGCTGTCTGGAATATTTTTCACATTTTTTCGAGGAGGAGCTTTCAAAATATTTGTTTTCCTGACTGCATTCGGGAGTGTTTTATGTTACAGAACTGGACTTGGTGAGTTAAAAAGTGTATTTTATTTTCTTTAAAGGATTTTATTTGTAAGACAATTTTATTTAATTGAAATGGGAAGCTAAAGTAGTGCATTTATGTTGTTTTATGTGGAAAAAAACAAGCAAAACCTTGGACTTAACAAATAGACTGGTGTGGGTGAAGCATTTTCCCCCACACACAATGTTCAGCGGCCAAATTGATGTACACTCACCGCCACTTTATTAGGGTACCCCATGCTGGTAACGGGGTTGGACCCCTTTTGCCTTCAGAACTTTCGCTCTCAATTCTGGTGGCATAGATTCAACAAGGTGCTGGAAGCATTCCTCAGGGAGTTTGGTCCATATTGACATGATGGCATCACACAGTTGCCGCGAGATTTGTCGGCTGCACATCCATGATGCGAATCTCCCGTTCCACCACATCCCAAAGATGCTCTATATTGGATTGAGATCTGGGTGACTGTGGAGGCTATTTGAGTACAGTGAACTCATTGTCATGTTCAAGAAACCAAATCTGAGATGATTCCAGCTTTTATGACATGGGCGCATTATCCTGCTGAAAGTAGCCATCAGAAGTTGGGTACATTGTGGTCATAAAGGGATGGACATGGTCAGCAACAATACTCAGGTAGGCTGTGGCGTTGAAACGATGCCTTCAATTGGTACACAAGGGGCCCAAAGAGTGCCAAGAAAATATTCCCCCACACCATGACACCACACCACCACCACCAGCCTGAACTGCTGATACAAGGCAGGGGATGGATCCATGCTTTCATGTTGTAGACGCCAAATTCTGACCCTACCATCCCGAATGTCGCAGCAGCATAATCTGAGACTCCACAGACCAGGCAACGTTTTTCCAATCTTCTATTGTCCAATTTCGCTGAGCTTGTGCAAATTGTAGCCTCAGTTTCCTGTTCTTAGCTGAAAGGAAAGTGGCAACCGGTGTGGTCTTCTGCTCTGCTGTAGCCCATCTGCCTCAAAGTTCGACGAACTGTTACCTTCAGAGATGCTCTTCTGCCCACCTTGGTTGTAACTGGGTGGTTATTTGAGTCACTGTTGCTCTTCTATCAGCTGAAACCAGTAGATCAGCAGTTTCAAAATACTCAGACCAGCCCTGCTGGCACCAACAATCATGCCACGTTCAAAGTCACCAAATCACCTTTCTTCCCCATACTGATGCTCAGTTTGAACTGCAGGAGATTGTCTTGACTCATGTCTACATGCCTAAATGCACTGAGTTGCCGCCATGTGATTGGCTGCTTAGAAATTAAGTGTTAACGAAGCAGTTGGACAGTGCCTAATAAAGTGGCCGGTGAGAGTATATATTACTTTATTCAGTAGAAAGCAAAGTTAAAAAGAACTTTTGTTAAGCTTTGTTGGGTATTAAACCAGGCTTTTAAGTTTCTGCCGGAGATTGGACTGTGAAAGTCAATTGCTGAGTTGGATTCCACTAGTGAGAAACAAGATGGCGAGCTGTAACCCAGAAGCCCTGTAACTGCCGTCTAGCGGGACATACGCCCCCTGCTGGACATTTAAAATCATCCAAACTGATATGACCTGCCCATTTTTTCCTGCTATAAAGCAGTGGATTCAGAGAAACAGAGTTAACCCTTCAGGATCAGCAGAGAGAAAGGACACCGATTGAAGCACAAGTTATCCAATCTTTTGTTGGATTGTTTCTGTTGCGTTTTATTGATTTACTTTCTGGACCATTTGCAGTATTCATTGTAAGTGTGTGGAATGTAAATTGTCTGTTGGGTTAAAATAGAAACAAGAACTTGCTCTCTTCGTCCCTCTGGCATGGGAGCTGCCTTGGAGCTCGCCTGCCTGGCTGTGTGTTTTCCGGACGGGCCGCCTTTTACAGCTGCTTTTGTATCTGCTTCTGTCTCCTTGAACCCCAGTCGGCCTCGGCAGATGGCCGCCACACTGAGCCTGGTTCTGCTGGAGGTTTCTTCCTGTTAAAGAGGAGTTTTTCCTCTCCACTGTCGCTACAAGCATGCTTAGTGTGGGGATTGTATTTGAGTCAATGAGTCGATGCAATCAACTGGTTTTCTTCTTAGATAGAAAACTTTGTATCAATTCTGACTGTAATGATCTGGTTGAACTGTAAAGTGCCTTGAGATGACATGTGTTGTAAATTTGGCGCTATATAAATAAACTGGAATTGAATTGAATTGAACTAGTTAAAACAGGAAATTAAAACCGCTTAACTTCCTAAAAAGAACTCTAAATAACTAAAATTGATTAAAAAAAGAGATTCAATTCGACAAACTATAAGTAAAATAGTTCATCGTATCAATCATAAACTTAAATAGAACTATAACCTAGGTTTAAATAAATAGTGCCCTTTAATACCTAAAATTAGGTGTAAATGTGAAACGGGGTCAAACCGATTATTGTGAAAGAAATAGGGAAACTATTTTGGATTGAATTTTGTGTCATTGTATGTCTTTTGTTTGTAATACTGTTCTTTTCTAATAAAAAGCTGGCAGTTTAATCATATTTTCTGGTCTGTGGTCATTAATACACTTACACATTTCTCTACTTTCATAGCCGAACCCAGCACTGGTCTTATCTGTTTTATCAACTGTAAACTCATCGTGAGTGTTACACTCTATTTAAAGAAGGACAGTTTGAAGACAGGTTTATACGCTTCTTGTTCTGCAACTAAGATTCTTCACCCATTTGTTTATAAAAGAGGATTGTGAGGGAGATACTCCTGTTATAGAGCTATAGAGAACAATCCAAAGACAACAGCCAGAATAATGAAGGCTACAGCACGGCGGTCTTTTATACTGCTATGTTCAAAGATAGTCAAATTACAAAACTGGAGTATTTTTAAAAAACTTAATAGAACAAAGTCTGTCAGAAAGGTTTTAGTGGAGCGGACAGCATTTCTGGTTGAGCCGTAGGACTGTTTTTTCTCTATATGCAACTAAACTCCTAACAATTAATTGCAAACCTCAAATTATAGAAGAAAGAAGTCTGAAATTCAAAAGAAAGAATCTGAAAATCTATAAAAAATAAGGGAGAAGGATGGTCTGGTGAAAACTTGTACTTTGAAATTTAAGTTTGTTTATATGTTAGCCCAAAAGCCACTCTCATCATTGGGTAAAGCATGTTTGGGGTAGCATCATCATTTGTCTTTTTTTATCTAGAATAGGTACACCGGGGTTTAATTAGGACGGAGAAGTTATTGATGAAAAAATTCAGTTTTGATTTCAAACTTTTTAGATATCTGCTATAAAATTAAACTCTGAAGAGAATTTTTCTTCAAGTGAATCTAAACCAACAAATAACAACCAAATGAGAGGAAAATTAAGGCTTTAGAACAGCAATATAGGAGTGTAGAACCCAATGAGGGTCTTCGACAAGAGATGCTTTTGTCAGGAATCCAGTTTGTGTGGTCTGTTTTTGTGTTTCCTTTCTTCCTCCACCAGGTGGTGCCCCGTTCCTCATTGGGTCCCCCTGCACACCTGCAGCTCATTGCCTCATTACCTGTGGAGTGTTCTTAGAAGCTGCTGACTGCCACTATCTGGGTAAGCGGTATTTGCCAATACAGGGGAAGTCATCCTCTCCAGGAGTTTACGGATTCTCTCTCTGGAGAGGAGTTCAACTGAGCTTCTAACTGAGCTGGGGTTCCAAACGGGAAGGAAATGGGATCCACTTTTCCCAAAGGGTGCGTTTGAGCTTCACACCAACAAAGGTTTCATCTGCACGCCCAGCTTCGTTCAAAATACACGCGAGGAAATCAGAATGGCACGTAAGCTTCTCCGTTCACTTGGATCAACTTTCTCCAAGAGGTCTTTTGAGCTTCACACCAAGCAAGGGTTTCTTTCCGCGCACTTCAGCCCGTTCAAGTACTGCAGGAAATCTGAGTGGCAGAAAGCTTCTCCATTCACCAAGGAACAAATCACAGTCTGTAACCCAGTCCACCCACTGGGCAAAGACAACCCTGGTACAATCCTTCAGTTCCGATCTAAGCAAAGGAGACATCTATCTCGAGAAGTGAGTCTGCAACCTTTTCCTCCTATTCAACCTAAGATTCAAATTCCCCACTGAGCCTGAACGACCACCGTAAGTTGTCTTCCCCTCACCTTTCAGTCCCTGTTGAGCAGTGCTCAGAGCAGCACATGGTTTCTTCAATAAAACCTGTTTAAACTTTTTCCTGGTCTCTCTGTTGGGTCTCCCTGCATCTTGTCGTCAGACCTTAGTTAAATCATGACAGCTTATAATCTGCTGATGCATATAGAGGACAAAATGTGAGATGCTTTCACCCCTGCTCCTTTATTTCATATTCCTTCTCAGATATTGACTTGTTTTGGGGAGTATTTAAAACTGGGTTTGATGGGATGTTTGCGTGATTACATTTGACCGTAAGCTGCTGGATACCAACCCTTTTTCTTTACACCTCTCCTAGAGTAGTAGCCATTGAAAATTTCCCCACTTCCTTTGATGGGCCCTTGGCTGGTCCGCTAAGTGTCTTTTTAAACATCAATCTTGTACTAGGGATGCATCTATATAATGGGCCCCCCATCGTATCGGCCCAAAACTGAGCATTGGACATCGGCCACCCCACCGATATTTAACCTGATATTTGATCAGCTTCTGAGTTTCTAAAGTCTAAAAAATAAATAAATAAATACTACTTCTTCTTCCTCAAAAACTTCTAAAGACGAGGGAAAAAATATTGATCCATTAAAATATCCCAATATCTTCCTATGCTGATATATTGCCATTTTAAAACACCATATCAATCTCTTTTACTAATGAAATATTGCTATATGTCATCGTTATGCTACGAAATCCCCCGAAAATTCACGAAATGTTGCCATATTTTTATATGTTGATATATTGACGCGGTATCGATCTATTTTACTAACAAAATCTCACAAGAATTTGCAAAATATCACGAGAGTTTGTAACAGAACGATGAAATTTCACGAGATTTTGAAAGTAAAATAGATCGATAACGTGTTTTTAAAAATCTATTTGATATCAGCATATGAAAATATATTTGAGTATATTATTTTTCGAAGAGTCAGAAATGGATAACAAAACTGCTATTTTCAATGACTATTTATTTTTGTCCAGCTTTAACATCGGTATCGATATCGGTTATTGGCTACATGAGTTTTAAAATATCGGCATATCGGATATCGGCCAAAATCCCTATATCGTGCATCCCTACTTTGTACTAAAATATTCTTTCTGTCAGGATTTGTGGACATTAAGATCTAATGTAATTCAGAGAAAGGGTGGAGTCAGAGTAAAAAAAATATGCAAAAGGGCCAATCCAGTGGCTGGAATTAGGTTATATTCGGCTGGTGTTTGAATGGGAAGGGCCATTTTGAGTGGCTGCTACTATATTTCCTCTCCACCTTCTTACCATCTGCAGTCATTTCTTGCGTTGGTGTTTAGATGATTATTTTGGTCAGCAGTGACACCTGTTTTTCTCTGCAGCTGCCAATAACTTTTATTCTTCTGTTACAAATGCACACCACACCTACAGAGTATAGAGTGGATAATAAAAGGGGAGAAATCTGATCTGTGGCTGAAGTTTAAGGAGGCTTTCAAAATGGACAATAGTGCTGGACCTTTGGTTCTGAGTATGCTCTGTAAGAGTCTGTTCTCAAAGCCGGTTGTGAGAGATGACTACTCAAACTGAGTCACGTCCTGCTGAAGAGGAACTCTGTTTTCTGCTGTCACTGCATGCACCCTCAGTGTGAGGGATTGCAGCAAAGTAAACAACTCAATGCAATCGAATATCTACCATGGATACATGCTTTATAAGCAGGAGGGATTACTGGACGGTCAGGCGCTTGATTGGTTTTACCAGCAGGAAATATTTTTGATCAATCTGTCAGTAAAACGAAACGTTTTTATAATCAATATGGTATAACAATGAATCTAAAATCTGTTTGGACTCATGGAAATTAACATATTTGTGTGAATAATTGAAATTGGTCCAATTTAATTTGATTTTATCTGGTAAAATTTAAGAAACCATTTTAAATTTGCTTATTTTTTCCGTTAAATAAAGTGTATTTTAACAGATATGTTCAGACCTTGAAGAGAAGCTGAATTTATCCTCACATTCTGGCCTGAGGGGAACTTTTGTTTGTCATTATTTTTACTAATTACTTTCATGTCTGATTTTAAATTGAATTTCTTCAATCTGTTTTATCTTTTTTTTAATCTTAATCTATTTTTAATGAATATTTTTTTCTTGTGCCATATATCTAACAATTTACAATTAAAGGACTTGTTTCCAGAATGTTTCCAGAACTTAATATTAAAAAAAATCAGTATTTAAATCCATCACTTTCATAAAACAGAGAAATAATTCTGCTGATGTTATATTTCTAAGGTTTTCTTAAAAACACATTTATTATTTTGTGTAACAGGGACACAGGTGGAGAAGGATTCCCTGCAGGATGCACCGCGGCAAAGAAGGAAATCAAGCAAGAATAACAAAAACATGTTTTTTCCTCATATTTCTGTTAGTAGAGGAAAACGTTTTTGAGGACTTATTTTTATGTGTATTTTTAATTGCTTATTGATACTAAACATTATTGAGATTAAATTTTTTTTTTATACAGCTAACCAAGAGAGTTTTCTATCTTTGATAGAATCAGATTTAACATTGATACTGAAGAACCAGGGAGGTGGTTTCTCACCGTAAGATAAACTGTCATCTGAAATCTGAAAATAAATCAAAATCTACCAGATTATAAACGTATCAGAACCTTTTTTTAATCTAAATTCGTCAAGATTTAGAACTAGAATCATACAGATTTGCTTGCAGGCTTCTTTGGTTTCCGTATGTTGCTCCAAAGACCAACAAATCTAGATTATGTTTGCTCAATAAAAATGGGATATAAAAGAGAATTTCTGCATTAAAAATGAGGACTAACTACAAGGCTGATTCATAAAGGTTGAATGTGCATAAACCAGCTTTTTATTTGGCACATTTGCTGTCAGTTGCGTAGATTCAGAGCGTTTTAACCCCACAAGTCATCAAGCACCATTAAATCAGCATTACAGCAGAAAGAAAGCTTTGTCTGTGCTCAGGACAGGAGGTGGATGTGAATGAGGTCAACAGAAACTGCATGTTAAACAATGCAACCATGTTAAAAAACAGGAGCAACTCCATCTTCTCAGACAATCCTTCTAATGTTCATTTGTTTGGAGATAAATGTACTAATGGTTTTGTACATCTTACTAATCACTTTGCTGCAGAATGAATCCTTGCAACAACAGACTGATGATATACTTCAGAGAAGCAAAATAGATCAAGCCACATGTACACGGTGATGTTTTCTACGCCACATCTCTTTCCCCAAAGAATAGCAGGCATATTTTTGGCTCCATGTGGTGCGATGCAGAGCTTCGGGTTTCCAATTATTGATAGCCAGAAGGATAAGCTCCAGTTTTCTGGAGCATGGGGGAAGCTGATGGAGCTAATGGATGGATATTGCGCCGGAGAGGAAGCCTGGGCAGGAGAGCCGTTGGCTGTATATGGCCTTAGGCTGACCTCAGGAAGCCACTGCTTTCCAGGTGTAGGGGTTTCCTCTCTAAACCCGCCCTCAGAAGTACTTGGCTGTTGTATTTTCATTTCTGACAGGATCCTCAGCAACGCAGGTTTGCTGCTGAACCACACCCTTCCCTTCAGGTTATTTAACAAAGTTAAAACCTGATGCAATGGCAAAAGACCACCAACCATTGACCAGTTGCATCTTCTATTTTAAATGTTAATATTTCAATAAATCATAACCAAATGTGCAAAGAAATGGGCACAAACAAAAAAAAGGTTAAAGGAAAATTCCGGTTTTAACACTTTTAGCCCATTTTTCTGTAAAGTGTCAGGATAAAATCAGATGATGCGACACCAAAATTTTGAAGCGATTGATTACCATCTCTGCCTATTTACGACCGTGCAGGGGCTCCCCACCGGCTGCTTCAGGGGTAAAACTCCATGGTGCATGTCCGATAATGTCCTTAAAAACAAAGTCAAACCTTCTTTTTTTTTAAATATGCTGCTCACCGGGTCGTCGGCGCTGTTCAATGGCGTTCAAAAAAAGTTTCGATGAAGAAAAAAGCGTTTCCTCTTGTTTAGTAGCATTTTTGTAAAATCCCCGAACTATTTTTCCGGCCCATCCACAACCTGCTTCAACTTCCGTTTGAATCCGGCACTCTGAACCACGGTTGGCAGGGTATCCTCCGATCAAACTAAAATTGACATATTCCTCCTGGAATCCACCTTGCATTCATTTTAAAGGGTTTTTAAGTGGCTTTAACAGGGGCATTCAGCACCTCGGCGTGGAATTTTCAGTGGTAAAAACACTGGGCATGCGAAGAATTACAACTAAGCGTAGCTTGGGCTGAAATTTCGTTTCGGTGGAGGAGGGATATTGATATTCAAAACAGGCTCGTGAGTTTACAAAATGTTGGTAAACCACCTACAGGCGGTTTCTTCACCGAGCTTTGAATATCATTTAAGCGCTGGCGGAAAGCGGTGATATATTTTAAGAGCGTTTGGGTGTTTTAAGGACATTATCGGACGCCGCTGAAATTCATTCACAAACAGCGGGGATTACCTGCATGGGCAATAGCGAGGGTGGACCGTTAAGTAAGGCGCACGGTGTCGGTCATTGGAACAATATGGACACTGAAAATGGGCTAAATTGTTAAACGATTTTCCTTTAAGCGAGCTTTGAGAACTTCGCAAAAAACTGGATGATGAACTTTCTGGTAAAATTACTGGACTTCAGTCTAAAAAGTCGGATGCGCTCCTGTTCTAACACCCATAACACCAGACATCAATTTCAGATGTTGTTTTTTAGGCTAATCGCTGGTCAGATCGCTTCCACAGTCTTAATTTAGTTAAGAAAAAGTTCTTGTAAATTGGGCTGTTTTGAAAAGTCAATTTGCAAACCCAGTATTAATTAAAGTAATAACTTTTCAATGATCTGAAAATTCCTCTTTCACTTTTCAACCATGTCATTTTAACCATCGCTTTTCAGCCAATTTTTGCTCAGTGTGAAATAGTCACCAACCAAATATTCTGCTTTATAATGAAATCCTCAACATAAAAATACTTCAACGGTTATCTTGCCGTATAAAGTTACGTTTATAACAAACCTTCCCCGATGGAAGCACATGCAGAATAATCTCCTGGTATACAGAGGAATTCATGCAGAGAATTCAGTCCTTCCATCCATTTTCTATCACGATTATCCCAAGCGGGGCCGCGAGGGGTGCTCTCCGTATTTATCTCCAGCTGTCTACAGGTGAGAGGCGGGGTTCAACGCTTGACAGGTCGCCAGTCCATTGCGGGGCAACACAGAGACAAACAGGACAAACATGACATTCACACTCACATCTAAGTATAATTTAGAGAAGCCAGTTAACCTAACAGTCATGTTTTTGGACTGTGGGAGGAAGCCGGAGTACCCGGAGAGAACCCACGCATGCCCAGGGAGAACATAACTCCATGCTGAAAGACCCTGGGATGGGAATAAGACCTGAGGACCTTCTTGCTGCAAGACAGCTTAAGCTACCTACTGCTCCCACTGAGCAGCCTGCCAAAAACACGCTTGTCTAAAATGTTTCTCTTTATCAAAAAATAGGGCAAAAAAAAATATATATCTTTGGTCATTCAGAGCTCCACCGCATCCCATATGTCACTGATTCTCATGGATGTTTTACTGTGAATTTAAATTTCATCTGGCCTCTTCGGACTGAAACAGAAGTTATCTGCAGGACAAGCTGGTTTAAAATGGAACGTTCATAAGACTTAAGCATGTCCCAACTCTCTCAGCATCTGTCTAAACAAATCAAAGTTATGCCACAGATTACATTATATTTGATCTATAACTTGTGATAGATCCCTAGCAGCCTTAGTGGGATAACTGAGAAGGTTTTAATGTTGTCAATTCAGTTCAGTACAACCTTACAGATAAAGCTCCTTTTAGAGACAGCTAATGTTAATAAATCTATACATTTTTTATAACTCATTAATGTTCATTATGCATTCAACATTCTATACATGCCAAAAGTATGTTTGAAATATATGTTTTTGGTTTCATGTAGATTAAATACATGGCTGAAGAGCTCATTGTTTTGCAAAAAATTACCGTATTAAACTCTTTTTCAAAATGTTGCCCTATTGACCTATATTATCTTTACATGTTTTTTAAATATGTTTCCATTCCATCTCGCTGTGAAGCCATAGTCTTCCATTTACCATACAGCTCATGTGTTCTAACAAGGTATTGACTCTGGGGGGCTGAACACATAATTATGCCAGTATACCTTTATTTGTAAAAGGATTTTTAAAAGCATCCATCATATTTTCCTTCCCTGTTACTATTATGCACCAGTTACTGGTGGTGTATTACATTTAATCCTTTTATAATAGACGGAAGCTGCAGGTACTTTTGGAGGGCGGTTTGCATTGCATTTTGGGTAAAAAAATACAATATAATTTGCAACAAAGATTTAAACATCTTTTCATGTGATGACTAAACTTTGCTTTGAATGATGATTGATTGTGTCTGCAGTTTGTTTACATTGACATCTGACTTTCTACCGACATATCTGAGTCAAAGTTGAAGCTTATTAGCTTTTGTAATGTTTGTAGTTCTCTTAGGTTCATTACAATGTCAACTGGGATCAAGAGTTTACAGAAAATCAGAAACTTTCTCACAAGGTAATATGCATGGGTGACTATCTTTATTCATAACCTGAGCATTAAATTAATCTGGATCAAAAGTTAGGGACTCTCTGGGCTTTTAACAGCTTGTCCTTTAAAAAAAAACTTTATCATGGTAGGAAAAGACTTTGTTTTTGGCTGTATTGAAATCTATGTATTTGGCAAAACTATAATTTAAACATTTTAAATTTACATTGCACAGATCACATGATCAAAAACCAGATGTCACTTTAACGCAAAAACGAGAAATAATAAACTTTTGATCCAAGTATAGAGCTTAATTTCAAGATAACTATGTGATTCGTCTGGTAAATAAACTGTTCTTTGTGTGAATAGATGCTCCATATGGGCTGCCGCTTCTACAAAACCTCACTTATGCTCTAAGTTGAGAGGGTTGGATTTGTTGCAGAAAGAGTCATGTGACCCAGAGGGGTCCTGCTTCAAAGAGCTTTAAAGGGGACAGTGCTGCTTACCCGGTCAGACCTTCTTTTTGTTACCACCAGCGTAGCAGTTCACATTCTAGATTAATGTGGAGCTCGCCTGGCGCGAGCGCTCGCGGCCTCTCAGTCTGTTACACCACAGTACAAACAGGTACATTGTGACGCTGACCGCAGCCCAGGTAGCTGATCTAATTACTCACTTCATTCACCTGCCATTCCCTCCCTGCATTCTAATTATCACTCATCTCATCCACCTGTTTGTGCTGCTTTATACACGGTTTAGCCTAGCTATTGGGGCCAGAGCATTTTTTGTGTTAGTTATTCATGTTTGTTTTTTTTTGAGTTTTTGTTTATTCCCTTGTTCATGTCCTGACTCTCGGGGGCCAGTGTGTAGAGAGGATGTTTGTGTCTCCTGATCGTCCTGGCTTTTTTCCTCTGAGACCTCAGGGTTTTGGCTCAGCTTGCGGGGGAGGCAAGTCTTAATTCCTGTGATCCTGGCTCCTGGATGAAGCCAGTTTAAAGTTCTGCAATGCTCCTGTTACCATGTCTTGTCTCTATTCCTCTCAACCACTGGGCCCATCTGTCTCTATATGAGTGTGTCTGTCTGAGCTCGCTGCTGGACTCATTGGAAAGCTGAACCTGCCTGTACACTCTGTGGATTCCTGGAACCCTGGATCTGTCTGTTCCTGTTTAGATCGGAACCCCTGACCGGACTTTGGACTCCTGGATCTCAGAATGGATCCAGTTCTGAACTGTTTAGGTGGATCGGTGACCTGCCTGCTCGCTGGGGTTGCTGCATTGGGGACACTCTGAACGGCTCAGCGCCACAAACCTTTGATGAGAGGATGGACTGATTTGTTAAACCGGGTAAGTGACCCACACAGATTATTGTGGTCACTTACCTGTGTTTCTCCCACATTCAGAGTGGCAGTGATGAGCGACTTTCCTCTTTTCCCCTGCAGTCGCTGCAGGTCCACAGATCCGCCGCAGCCCGTGTTCCGTTTCTGTTCTGTCTCTGTTTTATTTGTTTTTTGTCATTAAACGTTTTGAAACTTCTCACTGTCTGACTCGCCTGAATACTGGGTTCATCTGTCCCGTATTATGACACATTGTTTGACTTTGCGACAGTGTATTGTTGCCAGTTGCTTTCAGGGGTTTCAAAGCTGGAAGTTACTGCGACGTCTAGCACCCCTAGTGGCTAAAAGTTACACAGTGTTCTTTTAATGAGAAACTACAATTGTGAAATTGTGTTTTGACCTAAAAGATCATGAACTAAGTCAAAGGTGACCTTTAATTGGCTAGTGATGGTTCTGGACCTGCCAGGTCAGTCTTCTGAGCTCAGAATCATCAACTTGTTTGAAGAGATTTCCAACATACAGTTACTGCAGAATGCTCAAATGATATACTGGAAATTAAGACTTTTTACCAAGTATGTCCTGGGAAAATAAACTGCCTAATCTCCAACTACAATAAAACACTTGATCTAGTAGTTTTGGTAGTTTTCCCTATGTTTTAAAACATAAAAACATAATTATTGATGCACAAATGGCTTTATCAGCGTACTAACTATAATTAAAAGGGTTTTCAAATATATGAAAATTCCCAGTAAACTAGATATTTGGCTGTATTATGGACGATCAACAACAGAAGAGTTTAAAACTGCTGCGTTTAAAGCTGCTGACTTGAAAGTTAGCAAACATTCGAATGTCTTTTCTATTGCAGCTTGTGCCTTTATTGCTAATGTGGAGTTAAAGAAGAGAAGGTGTCTTATAACCAGGTCCATCCTCTGCCCAGGTCACCAGAGAAATAAGAAGGGGACAGTAAGAGTGTGTTCACTGTCCACCCATACAGAAAGATATCTTCCCCCTTAATCCTCAATCTGAATGATGTTTCGCCATCAGAAGGGCTCCGCCAGCATCTTTGCAGACCTTTGCTGAACCAGCAGCCGTGGTTCT
>JAGKQL010000060.1:3141788-3178556 GCA_018398635.1 Cyprinodon brontotheroides
AGCCAGGTCGGATTCATCTGACCTGAACGTCATTAATACCCGACAAAGGTCACTATTCTGCGTCTTGCTACGCAGAAACGGCAAGAAAAACAACAACCATGGCAGATAATGATGTGGAGAGCAGTATTTATGTTTAACCATATTGAAAAGATTGAATTTTTATGGTTGGAAAAGACCGCTAGATGCGCGCCGGCACTAGCATCCATGTTTACTTCCGTAAACATGGAGCACACTGGCCTGTGACGTCATCGCGTCCTCTACTGCGCATGAGGGACACTTGCGTTGTATGACTGCAGTTCACACAGGAGATCACATACAAGTCGCATATAGTTGGAAATGTGAACGGCAACGCAAAAAAAATTGGATTTCACCAAAAAAATCGGAATTGAGCATCAAGGCCTGCAGTGTGAACGTGAGGCCCAAAAGTTATAGGATGGTAGCTCTTTATCTGGTTTGTGCGAATCCCTCTGCCTTATGAGAACTGTACTGTGGAAGACTGTGCATGTATGAAAAAAACATTGGGTCACTGTGCAATTTGACTAAAATTTCAGCAAGCCTGTTTAATCAGTAAAACTGGTCTGTTGATCTTTCTCAAAGCCTAGAGTTCATTAAATGAGAGCGTCTGAGGAGTTGAACTCTGTAGAACCCTCCCATTCATCTTCCTGTTGACGTTATACAAACACAGCCAGCTTCACTTCAGTTTTTGGCTGAGTCATTTGCCCTGAGCGAGCTGATCATTACAGGCGGTAAATCAGCTGCACATACATTCAAACAAGAAGAGAGCTCCAATTTACCAAGTGTCACAGTGACAGTGAGCAGAATCTCTGCTAGGATCCAACTGAGCAGAGATGAAACCATCAACACACCAGCATTCATCTTAATATTAGCCTGTTCAGAAGATACAAAGGTATGCAAACAGTAAGCTGAAATTCATTTATTGATTTATTTGGCACAAGAAACTGATGTGGCTCTAACCACGCTCCACTGCTCCCTCAACAGCCTCAAGCCGTAGACGCGCGTGGTCAGCGGTGCCACCAAATTCCTGGGGGTGCAAATCACAGACACCTCATCACCTGGACTGGAAACACCACCTCACTGGTTGAAAGGGCAAAGAAGCCCTTCCCCTTGACCCCGCAGATGAGGAGAAAGCCCCACCTGCCCCCCTGCAAAACGAGGTGGTTTGCGGGGAGGCCATACAGGCAACTTGAAGGTCACACACAATACTTTAGCCCTTATTTTGACCTTGTTTATGATGGACAAAGTTGGATTCAGCCCGCGTGGTGTGCTTTCCAACTCCTAATTTCTGTTGTGACTCCAAATTCAGGCCTCCGTTGGTTAATAAGTTTGATTTCCATTGATGAATTTTGTGTGATTTGGTTGTCAGCACCATTAGCTTTGTACAGAAATTGTGAATTCACCATTAGAGGCCCTTTAATTCAGATATAGGATGTGTTCTTTGAGTCTTGCCTTTTATTTTGCCTTTTACAGAAATCGTAAGCATCAACACCCAATATAGAATCGATTTCAGTGCAGTGAACAATATTGTGACAGTTCATAGTTGGGAAAAAAGAACTACTAGCTCTCAAAGTTCAGTTCACACAGATAAAAATGAATTAACTCATGTTTATAGTTCACTTTTTCAAAAAGTAGCTAAGTTTGCAAACCTATAAATGAACTACTTGGTAAATTAATTCACAATCTTCCACAAGAGAACCTTGTATTTCATCATTTAAATCTGTGATCATAATATTGTCATTATTTTTACTAAAAATCAGACCCAAATGCAGAAGACCGAACAGGGAGACCAGGAAAAGGGTTTCACAGGTTTATTAGGAGATTGTGAAGAATCCAGTGTTGCTCTGAACACTGCTCAACCTGGAACTGAAAGGTGAGGGAGAAGACTCTGAGGTTAGTTCAGGCTCGGTGGGAAATTAGATTCTTGAAGAGGAACTTGAAGAGGAGAAATAATTTGCTAACTCACATTTCCAGAGAAGTTGTTGACTCTTTGACTCCAGTCTGTGTGCTGTTGTTCCAGTGTTTGTCTGATTCGGTGGAGGGGAGGAACAGGGTTCACTCAGAATGCTGTTGTTTGTCGGTGAATGGAGAAGCTGGACTGCCACCTCAGATTTCCTGCAGTACTTCTTGAACAGGTCCTAGTGGAGATGAATCCCTTGCTCAGTGTGAAGCTCAAACGATCTCTTGGGGAAAAGTAAATTCAAACCTCCAGTTTAAATCCTTAGCTCAGTTTGAAGCTCAGATGATCCTTCCAGGGGAGAAGGTCCCAAACATCCAGTTTGCAGGGATGACTTCCCCCGCCGAGAGGCAAAAAGACAAAAACAAGATTAAGACTCAGGTTGACAAGAACTCAGTTTGATCTCAAGCAAAACTCGAAGCTTGAAGCAGAGTACCCAAAAACCTTTGCAAAACACTCTGGCGTTATATGTATGTTTTGGTCAGCAAAGCTTCCTCAAGCAGAGCGCGCCCGCCGCTAACGAGGCAGGTAATCTTTCTTGCAGGTGTGTGTGGGAGGGATGGACTTCAGGAACCAGGTGCCTCCCTGGTCGAGGAAGGAAGATGCTACTGTGAAACATGTAAACACAAACGGCACACGACAAGAATCCTGACAAATAGAAAGAGATGGAAAATACTCTATACATTCAAGGTATACTGGATATGCAGTAAATCCTTCATTTAACCAAATTACACAGAAGTTCAGAAACATACAGGAACATTCAGGTTCTGTTGAAAAATCTGGATCAAAAATGAGGGTTTTTTTTCTGTCCGAGTCTTCCTTTGTTAGTTCATCAAACTGTGCCAAGGTTACTTTCTGTTATTGGTGAGTTTTTACTGTAGTTTTAATACAGCGTGAAAATGTATGATTGAAATTAACTGACTTTGTAAAATGAGAGGACATGTTGGGGATTATTGCTATAGAAATAAACCGACTGAACCGACTTGCAACTTCTCTGCAAGATTGACCACAGGCATAATCGGTCCATTTGTCTTCCTCTTCTAATCCTTTATGAGGTGGCATGCTCTCAGTGATTGCTCAGAAAGCATGAAACAGCTAAGCTCTTAAACAAATCATAGTGTTCTGCTTCAGAAAAATCTGTTTATGTTACCAAGAATAGATGCAGTAATAACAATGTAATGCAAATCGGGTGATGTTTAGAGAACCCTTAAGCATCTCTAATGCCTTCAGTTACGTAAAACCACAGGGGAAGCAGGCCCAAGGATGAAAGGTTGAGGAAATGAAAACATTCCAGTTTGTCCCAGATATGGCTGTTTTCCATTGCTATCAATAGCACTCACTTTGGGAACCTCCACATCACATTAGCGAAATTGCTTAGCAATTTTATCTCTGTGACAATTCTCCATCAAAAAGAATGGTTCCATTAGCAAACGTTCAAAAATATACATAAAATAAACTGAGGTCCCCTGGTTCAAACCTCATTTCCTGAGGACTGTCCCACATTTTTTACCAGGCGCAGAGCAAGAAAGGCAGAATTCCCAGCAAATCTGTCATGCCTGTTATGTATTTTGATACACACACACACACACATACTTGCATAAAGTATTGGTAATGCATAACAAATTAATGAGCAACAGCAGAAATAAATAATAAAACCCTTGAAATTATGTTCTAAAAACCAAAAGGAAGGGTGGGGCTTAAAAAGAACAATTTCAGTACTTTGATCATGTCATTAGTTTAACAGTTATGGGCTTAGCATTAAACCATTTATAACAGCTAGTACACCTGCTAATCATCTCGTCTTGCTGCTGGATATTAAAGGGGCTCCAGGTGGACTACCCTTTGCCTGAAAATCCATGTTTATACTTTTACATTTAGAAATTTGAAGTATGTGCTCAGGTTTTATCTTTTATGTTACTCTTTTTTCCAGGTTATAATATTACTTCTGCCTTGAACACCAAGTTCACTCCATGCTTTCAAGAACTCTGCCTGCTGGAAATGTCTAGCTCCTACTATTCCAAGCCAAATGCTTTTCTACCTGGGGGAGACTGCTATCACTCTCCACTCTGGATTCTTTCCTGCATTAAACTTCCTCTATCCAGCACATATGTTCCTCAGCTCATATTATTAAAACAACCTATTATCAGGACTTAGAACTGTGGACACAGATCTTCAAGCAGACAGACAGATGGTATTCGCAAAAGCATTTATTGATTAAAAGTTGAATCTGCGACTCAGCAGGTAGAGCGGAAAAGACTGGAATCTGACAGAGGACAATTCCGAGCGTGTGGGTCGCTAACCTGGTTTTAAAGGTACACTATGCAACTGGTGTTGATTTTTCCAGTGAGGCTCCCCCAGAGGAGGCTTAAAGTAAAAGTGCACTGTCGTAAATATGCACAGCTGTTCTCCTGGTTTCTCCGTCAACCAGACGCTGTTGTTTTGAGCTTAGCAGACAGGCTGCAACGCAATCTTAATGACTAAGCATCTGACGCCAGCGTGACGCCGCCAGCAAACACGCTGCTGTTCGAGATGGAAAATTGAATTTTGCTGCTCGACGCGCCACACACACAACCAATCAGAGTAGAAGCTGATCTGGGAGCTGGTAGGGAGAGAGACACAGCTACTGATGATCAGAGCGCTATGATTACTCCTCTTAAACAGTTTATTGACGCCTAAATTAACTTAAAATGCAGAAATCTGCGGCAGAATATGTTCGCTTTTATTATCCTGCTGCCTGCAGTTTGGATTATTTAGATGAAAAACACCTACCAGCCAGCGCGTGGGAACTGGCGTAGGAGGCTGACCCCGCCAGAGGCTGCTGATGAAGGGATTCCTACCTTCGGCGCATCGCTGGTATGTGGGGGTCCAAGTTTACTCCGACAGAAAATAATATTGTAAGGCAGGATGATAATCTGAATGAACTGACTGCACTGATTACGTTTTCAGGTGGACTTTCTCACTTAAAACATATTAAAACTACTTTTACTCCCACTGATCACAGCAAATATATAGCTGCAAGGCAGAGAAAGGATAGTGAAGCTCAGCTTCAACGCCGTCAGGACATCTTTGCACCGCAGGCAGCCAGAGCAGCAAAGCTGCTTCAGCCAAGGCTGGTCAGAACTAACTGGTACAAGCAGCAAAAATGAAGCAGCAGACGCCATTTTGCTGCTTTGCTGCGTCCGGTGTGAAAGCAGCACTGCACAAACACATTGCCACTGTGCTAGCAACATGCTTCTAACTGGGGCGTGTAGCAGTTCTCGCCGTAAAGCAAGACCGACTCTCGCATGGAGACTTCTGAGCCTGTGGGTGCGGGTCGCGTGCTCCTGCAATTGCAAGTGCGTGTATTTCCCCACAGACCACCAGGGCGGCTCGAGAATACCTTTGTTCAACCTGAAATGACTCATTTAATCATCCAAAACGGAATGGAACACATTAATTAACTGAAAAAATGTTGCATAGTGTGCCTTTAAAGTTCAGTCTGTGCCGAGATGAAGGAGTGGAATACAGCTGGATGACTTCCAACAGCATGCAGCGAAGTCGCCCGGAGAGTTCCAGGAGTCGAAGCCAAGAAGGTTGCTGAACGGGCCGATGAGCAGAAGCAAGCAGCCATTGAAGGCAGGAGTTTCCAGAAGGCACAGCTAAAGCCAGTGTAAACAGATGTAAACAGGAGTCCAGGCCAGAAGATCAGAGATCCAAAGAGGTCCTGAAAGTAAATCCAAGACGAGGTCAGGAGACAGATCCAGGGTCATAAGAAGGTAGATACCAGCAGGGATCCGAAGACAGGTCAGGCATACAAATCAGAATGGGAACAAGCAGGCTCCGAGGTTTAAAGCGCAGAACTATTCAGGATCATGCAGAGCAACAAACAGTGTACGCTACAGAACTCTTACAGAAGGGTTGAATAATCTGGCCCTGATGACTGGTAACAAGCAGCTTCTAGACCCCCTTCTCACCAGGATGATCCCTACAAAATGCTCAAATTAAGCTTTTGTCCAAAATAAATCTGGTAGGTACCCAGCACCTCTCCTCAGGTCCATAACCTTCCCAGCCCACAAAGTGTCATAGTCAATAGCCTTTTCTAGAGCAACATGACACCTAGGCACAGTGAGAAAAGTAAGGGGATGTATTGCTGCTGTGGCAACCCAGTGCAGAAACATTGTCTGGCTCAAACAGTCGTTACTATTAACACCACGTAGCATCATGGGGCCTACATCATGGCTGATGAGCTCACAGCCCAGTCACATGGAAAAAACAGCAGGCCTAAATATGAAATATTCTCCACATATCAGTCTTCAATTCATTTAACCTGGCTTTCTCAAATCATGTTGCACAAAGAAAAAAACCTTTGGACAACCCAAGTGGTGAATAATAGTCCCAGTGATATAAAACTTATATGATAAGAAGCCTACATTGAGTATTCTCTCTGCTTTTGCGCAGCAAACATGCTGTTTTTCTAGCATTGTTTGATGCCTTTGTTAGAATGCAACACCAGCCTCAAGCAGCAGGCAGAGCAGAGAGGAAGGAATGATGAAACCAAGGCTAAAAATAGCTGCCTCCCAGGATCTCCCTGTAAATACTGAGAGCTGGCGACCAGCAGCACTGGCCTGTTTATGTCTGTATGTCTATGTGTGTGTACTTGCACATGCAGCTGAATGAGTACATAATTGTTATATTTAACTAGTAAAGCGAGGACATTTTTTTTTGTTACTTATTTTCCAGTTATGCCATAGGAAGTGTTTAGAATGACTTCCAAAACAGTGGAAGTCAATGTAAGATGTGTTTGTTTGAGCTACAGCTGGGGGCAGTGTATTGTCAAATATCCCCCATTGTGGGGACGTACACATCTAAAGTGGTCCAAATGGGGACATTAAACTGGTCCCCAAATGGTGAAGTTTTCTCCTTTGAGTTGGTAGGGTTAGGTTGGGATTAAGATTTAAGATATAAGTTTGTGTTGGTAATAGTTAGGGATAGGGTAAGGGTCTGGGTTAGGCAATATCATTTGTATGTCTGTCAATGAAATGTCCCCGAAAGTCATGCAAACAAAGACTGTGTGAGTGTGTGTGTATGGGTGTGTGTATGTGTGTACTGGACATACTGCAGTCCTCTTTGTCCCCTCCTTAGTCATAAACCAATGTTTATTTTAGCATTCATGCTTCATTCGAAAGCAGTACAGTTAAAGCCATCTGTAAGGTTTATTCTTGAACAAGTACATTACACAGGTCTTTGACAAAAACAATGCTATCACACAGTCAAAGTAAAACAGTAAAACCATCTTGTGGAAATAGGCATCATGTCATCAGAAACAAAATCCATATACGTTTTTCAGATAATACTGACACTGTTAGAGAAGGATCATTTTTAAACCTTAATTCTACCAGGTATATCTGCTTGAGATAAAATAAAAAACAGCAACAAAAAACTCTTTCACAGATGGGGAACTGACCTAGAATGGGAGACTATTCACAGACTATTCGAAACAAAAATAAAGAAATGACAACACATATACAAATATATTTTGGTGCACTTTGGCCATCCCAATTCTATACCACTCTGCTGAGTAGTATCCCAATAATACTCAGCAGAGCTAACAGAGGGGTCAAGAAGGGAGCTAAGAAAAAGGAGGCTGACACAAGAAGGCAACGGAGGGCAAACAAGAAATACCAAAGAACTCAAATACAATAAAAAATGACAAGAATAAGACCAAATGGAAGTAAAACCAATGATAGGTGTGATAAAGCAAAGACATTAAATAACGTATGAGACTGGGAATTCTAAGGGCATAGACGGGAATAACAATGACTGAAAATCAGTGGATGTCAATGGGAGTCAATACATTATCCTCACTAAATCAAGAAGAGAATATTTGTTTCTATATCAGAGGATATGAGAATAATTTTCTTGACATCATCAGCAAAGTGAAAACACTTTAATTTATCCACACAGCTGGTGCTTTTTAATATCCAATGAGGAGGAGCTAAAAAAGGGGTTTGAATCCCCTGTGGCTGACGCCAAATGGTCCTTAATTGTTGACTGGCAGTCAGCTCTCCATTAGTTTGTTGGTGTTCATGTTTCTCATGATCCAAACTTCTACTCCTTCAGTTCATTACTCATCTGCCTTTTGACCTTTCAATGCTCCATGTTTGTTGTTCCCCATCACCAACTCTTCCCCATCACCACTGAAGAAATGGTTTTTCATAAATCATTATTTCCAAAGACAGTTACAACAAAATATTGAATAAGTGGACAGACTGTCAATGTTGTTAGGTCTGATTTTCTGAAAACCCTAATATTATCTCTCAGAATGGGGCACCATTTCATATGCTTATGTATATATGTGTAAATAAACAATGTGCATATAAACCAATCTCCCAACCACGGTAACTAGTTTGAGGCCAAAACTAAAACTTTTTGTGCAAAGTTGGAAAGATTTTTGGAAAACTTTCTCAGCAAATAAGTTAAAAAAGGTGGTAATAGTTAAGAATTTCTTTCCACTTTGTAGTCACAGACAACCCTTCATTAAAAAAGCCTCTTTGTTTATTGGTTATCCTGGTCTAACTTAATTTAATATGTAGGGAACACAAACTATGGAAACATTAACACCATTAGGCACTGAGGCTCAATCCAGATCTGGGTAAATCTATAAGGACACATAAGCCAAAGTGCTTCAGCCATCACCATGAGAAGTGCTGTCTGAATATGACTGGCAGTAAGGAATGAGGTATGAAAAGGAACCAGGATGCTTCTTATAAATGCTTCATTTAGCAAAGGGACCTCATGACCTTCTAATATGTTGCCTAGGAGCTACACAGTTTCTCACAATCTTTTGCAATTCAGGACATAAAAGCAGAGCACACCTCACTGAATTGGATAAAAACACATTATTTCTTCATGTGTAATATTTGAAACACTTGCGAAAGTGTAAACATTCAGACTTTTGGGGTTTTATAAGGGAGAGCTACAACTGCCTGCTAAAACTGCAATCTTTTTTTATTTTTTAGCTGTTCTTTTAAACCATCATCCATGCAAGTTTAACGATGTCTGGAATGCTAAAGGCTGTCTCGATTTAGCACGGCAGTTTGAACAGTAGTGTATATACACTGTTGACCTCACAAAAGGTGAAGGAACAGGACAGAGGAACAGGAAATTGGAGCTACAATCTGAACTTTTCAGAATCATCCTTGAATGATTATTAATGAACATGAACCCTACCTATAATCCCTCTCCCAAATCATGTGATGGACCATCACCAGGTGCACTGTGCTACGTAGCCCAAGCTGAAGAGCTTGTCACCCCAACTGCCCCATTTAAATGTTGGGTGGTGAAGTTTCTCCCTTGGCTCTCATCTTTGACCCCACTGTGGATCTACCTTTCTTATACCTCACGCTTCAAAATACTCTAAGTTATCCTGAGCTATAATCTGCATGTGTGCTGCTGTAGGCTTGGACTGCTGGAAAGGACATAGGGACTCCTTTTCATCATTCTGCTTCATTCTATCTGCTATTCTCCCCACTCTGCAGAATCTGTTAGTTCAATCTCTAACGTTCTGCTCTCTCTGCTTTTTCTCATAGTAGCTTCATCTGGTCTGTTCCTAAGCCTGGCTGTGACTCCATAAAAAAAAGAGATAATATCAACTGTGCTGCTGCCATCAACACCTTTATTTCCTAGATCTAGGAATTGAGAAAGGCTGTTTTTCAGTGTGTAGTCCTTGTTTCTCTGACTGTGACTAACTGGATGTGTGCGTCTTCATCCTCTGACATGGGAGCTGGCTCGGAGTTCGCCTGCCTGGCTGTGTGTTTCCTGGACGGGGCTGCCTGTGGGAGCTGGTTGACAGTTGCCTTTTGTATCTATGCTTCTTTTTCTATGTCTGCTTCTGTCTCCCTTGAACCTCAGTCGGGCTCCTCAAAGCAGATGGTCAGCTCACACTGAGCTCCTGGTTCTGCTGGAGGTTTCCTTCCTGTTCAAGGGGAGTTTCTCCTCTCCACTATTGCTACATGCATGCTTTGTTAGAGAGTTTGCTTTAGAGACAATGAGTTGATGCAATCAACTGGTTTTCCTTAGAAAGACTGTATGCTTGTTGAATTGTCTCTGTAAAGATGGCATGTATTGTGAATTGTCGCTATATACAAATAAACTGAATTGAATGGGATAGAAAGCTGGACAATTCTTATGATCTGTACTTCCAGATTGGTTTCTCAGACAGTATTCTAGCAATCAGAGAAATGCACCCTTCCTTGGAAGAGCTTATAGTCAATTTTGGAGCCGTGGATGATGTTTTCTGCTAAATAAAGTTGAAGGTTTTAATATGAACGTGTTTTTTTGGTAGGACTTTGTTTCCATTTATTTTTGGGATTAGATTTTTTTCAAGAGTTTTGCTGATCAAAGACACCATTTCAAGAAAGATGGCTTCTGTCTTATGGTCAGGAGCAAAACTATAGAACAAACAGAACAAAAGATATGACTGTATAGACTGGTGCAGTCCAAGGGTTGCAAGTTCAATATCATCCTAGGAGGTACGACCCTGGTTTATCTAGCAGAGAACTAGAAACCTCCTTCCCCCCCAGGCAGCAACCAAGAGTACAGCAAATTCTCACTCTTCTCCTGATTGTCCAACAAGAAAAATTGAGACACAATTAATCAAATGTAAACCTTACATTTTCTTCACACCCTTTAATGCATTCTGACAGAGCCACGCCCTCCAAACTACAATTATTTAATTTGATAGAGCACCAGTTCACAAGTCAATTTTTGCAAGTCCAAGTCAAGTCTCAAGTCTTGAGAGCTCTCAAGTCCAAGTCAAGTCTAGAGTAGGCCTGTTGCAATATTAAATTAATCGCACAATAAATTCTAATCACATGATTAATAAAAATAAGTTCAATAATTTGCGTGCTTGCTTGTTTCTCCTTGTGTTTTCATCTCCTTCACTGAGACGGTATAGCCTAAAGGTCGCTAATATATCTATGGAAAGATCATTATCTTGAACTGGTAAGTGAAAAATACATGCTTATTTGTCAAGTAGCGCCGCTAGTGCCAGCAGACGCCATTAAGCTACATGACTGTTTGACAGCCCTCTGCCGTTTTTTTCTTTTTTAACCTCTCGCTGTGTGCGGGTAAGGCGGGCGGCGATCAGTCAAGTTAGTAAAACAAAAATCACTTATAGAAAAATAAAATATTGTTCATTGAGTCAGAAATCGCGAGGAGTCTACCGATTAGTACGTGAAATTCGAAGTCTTTTCAAATGCAAGTCCCAAGGCCCCCGCTGGCCCACATCAACGGTACATCTAACCCTGGCCTAAACGCACAAATTTTCACCTCAAATCCAGCCTCTCATCCACACGAAACATGGCGTTTGGTCAATTGTAAACGATCTTTTTTTATTCAGCCTTCAGAGTGGGAAAGATTTTGAAACGCCAGTTTTCAGCGTTTCCATCTTTAATACGTCTGACCGCATTTTTTAGTAGCACGCGATGCGTCATAGCGTAAACATAAACACGCATGTAATATCAGTATCAACAAAACAACAATACCAAGAGCAAAGTTAATGCTACTTCACCTGCTGTCGGAAGCTTAATAACAGGCTTGAATATCTCCAGGAAGAACACAGAGCAATATCGCATCACATAGCTAGCACTCCGAATTTGACTACTAATTTAAAATTGGACCCTGCGGGCAACCATGTATAAATATATTAGTGCAAGATGCCCAACATTGCTGGCCGCTATTTTTGCTTTTGGGCACCACAGCCGCCACTTTTTACAGGCCTGGCATACATTTTGCAGCGCTTTCATGCTCGTGTGGACGCCACATTTATTTTACCGCCTCCCGCCTTTACGGTGAAATGAGCTGAATCAACATGCTTGTTTGTTTTCCTCGTGTCTCTTGGTACCAAACAGTCTGGATGATAAACAGTTTTACTTTGGAATGGAGTCACAAACTCGAGTCTCCATCTCTGTAGAGCACAGAGCAAAGCAGAGGTGCAGAAGTGGCTGGAGCTTAAAGACTCACTACAGATTAAAAGGTATTTCAAATTATTTTGAATGTTGGGTCTCCTAATGAATAATTACAGGCCTTCTAAGCTAACAAAAAAAATAAAAAATTTGTTCAGCGATTTAAGAATTTAACTTTCATATTGAAAACCCTCAAAACTGGGTAATTATGTGATATTCTTTTTATACTTTGTTAGACTAATCATGTTAAACAGCAGATGGACAAACGGACATATTTTGGAATTGATCATCACAATGTTTAGAGATGCAATTTAAACATTTCCAAGGTACCTGCAGCTGGTTTTGCCATTTCTGAACATCTTTCTGTTATTTTTGAAAGCATAATTTCCAATGATTAGACATTCTGCAGAATCTCATTTTAATATACACTCACAAGTGTTCTGTAATCTCCAGCTAAAGACCAGGACTGTCATCCATTCATCACCCTCTCCATCTCTCTCATGCATGAATCGAAATGTTAATATAGAAACTCTTAATTTGACAAATTCAGACCGACCCAATACCAACATTCTGCATTTCGCCTTATAACAAAGCTGAAACAGCTCCATGGAGTGCACTACATGCATGTCTGACTGTCAGAAGAGTCTCAAGCAGCAACATGTTGCTTTCTATTCATGTTCTGTTTATGATGTTAGTTCAATAGTAGCTTGATCTGACATAGAACTTGCTGACTGTTCTTTCATTTGATGGAAACAAATGAAACCTTTGTCCCCTGGATACCGACATGCCATTCTGTCATCAGCGAATAAAAATGTATTTTCTGGTTGCAGAGTTGCATGACATATAATTATATAGCCTATAGATGGTCAGTTGTTTTTAAGCAACAACAAATGTGGTAATTCAGTGGAAAACTGGGTTTGGATAAAAGCTGACTCCTACGTCAGTCTGAAGCACAATGGGTTCAAATTGTGTACGTGCCTGAGAGAATATTAAAAATAGAAGAAAAATGTTGAATGCAACATTTTCTCCTAAATCACTCGTAAGAGATTAAGAACTTAAGAAATTTGTTTATATGAATGCTTCTTGCATGAGATCCAAAGTCTTCTACTCCATGCATGAACTTAAAGATAGCCTATTCTAAATGCGCAAAAGTTAATTTAGATTGTTCTTCCCAGCAAATGTTAGTCATTGCTACTTTTCTTGTTTAATGTAGAGCACACCACTGAATACATTTTTTTTTATAAACGTTACAAATCTCAATGAACTTCATATCTGTTCATATGTCTTCTGCTTTTTTAAATTTTTCTACCATTTAATGTAAATAATCTACTAAATGTTTGTTCATTTTATCTAATTATCTAACTAAATGGGCATTTTTTAAGTCTTAATATGCTAAAATTAAATCACTGCACAGTATTTTTTTTTCTTATGCTGTGAATTTGCACTTTTATTTTAATGTTTTATTTTCCTCAAGTGTTGGAAACATCTGTGTCCATACTAGTCTGTTCTTTTGTACTCATGTGTTATGTAGCATATCTTTGAACCGAGGATTCTGTTAGATTCTAGGATTTCCTGCCTTTTAATCTCAGAATAAAACAGGCTTCAAATGGTGCCAAAGGAAAACAGAATGAAAGCAATTTAATTCATGAAATATTCATAACTCATAATGCAACAAAGCCTACCCATCCCTTGCAATAATACAGCCTTTAATTCTCACAACCCAGAGATCACAGGGAAACTAAGTGAGATAGGTTTCCATGGCAATACAGATTCTTTCCTGCACCCCACTCTGACGTCACGTTGAGCTTCCTTATCAACCTGCGTCATGAGAGACCAAAGGAGGGACTAACGCTAAAGGGTGTGGCAAAGATATTAAGAATCTGTGCACATGTGTTTAAAAACAACACTTTCTTTAAACAAATGTCTGCTGGTGTTCATATCAAACAGTTGAACAGTCTGTATTTCTAATTACATGAAGGAATACTTTCAAACCAAGCAGATCTGTTAGAGATGCCATTATCAGAAAAAACACATTTAAAGAAAAAATAGAAGAACCAGGCAGTTTCTCTCACTTTATATCTCCTCCTATAACAGTGTCCATTTGTCACATGATTAAAATGTAGAGGATTTGCTTTGCCCTGGTTTAGTGTTTCATTACATGTTTAATACTGCCACCTTTTGGCTTCCTGTGACCTATGCACTTTTAGAGAGAACTGCACCTGAAAAGCAGTTCTTTATTATTCTTCTTTTCATACGAAATGGAGAGTTTACTTAAAGTCTGAATTCAAAGTAACTGGATCATGTGTTTGTTTAATTTGTCAATAGCTGCACTGCAAAAAGTATTTTTTCTTAAAAATAAGTGCATTTTTTCTTGAATTAAGGAGGTAAGTGAGATACTTTTACCAATGGAACAAGACAATTTACATTTAAAATAAGAAATGTAAGAAACAATTATATTATTGTCTTACTATGAATTTTACATATTATCTACTTGTATTTATTTTAAAAAGGAGAAATAAAAACACTAATTCCATTGGCAAATCATCTTATTTACCTGCTCAAATTAAGGGTAAATCCACTTAATTTAACAGATTTTTTACTCATTTTCTACATCGTTTTTGCAGTGTGTGGTCCAAAGCATCTTCTTTTACAGGATGGTCAAACCAAATTTGAAACAGGTAGCCAATAACCCAAAATGTGAAGATTAAAAAAACAAAATCATATTAGATTCATTGGATTCATTCTAATACTTATTATATTAATTTTATCATAAAAGGTTGTTTCTCAATTTTCTGTATTTTTTACATTGCATCTATTTTCTGATAGAGAAAAAAGTACTTATTTATACTTATAAATATCATTTTTTTTTTCTCAAAATATTATAAATTTGCCCATTTTCCAAAAATGTTACTTTTCAGTTAAAATGATGAGCTAAACTACAAAAAAACCCACCAATTTCATACCAAAAAGTTAAAAAAACGATCCACTGGACTTTGTTTCTGTCAGGGTTCGGTGTTCTGTGCTCTGCTGATTCTCTTCCACAGGTGGTTGTTGCTGACAGATGTGTCGAGGCCCCGCACCTGCGGCTCGTTGAGGCTGCTCTGCTGAGCTTAAGAGGAGCGGTCAGTCAGCTGAAGGATGCCAGAGGGTTAGACCGTTGTGGTACGCCTAGGCCTCTGTCCTGTCGACGGATCTCTGATACCTGATGTGTTGGATTTCTGACTCTACCCCGTCTCCTGTCTCCCTCAATTCGTTGATCCCTGGATTGCTCACCTGCCCGTCTCCGTGCTCTGACTTAGACTTAGACAGATTTATTTTGTCTTTATACATGAGTGTAAACAAAAAGAAACAGCTCTAGACAATTTCATTTATTTAAAGTGCAGCCTTGAAAACAGTAATAAATACATAAAAAAATAACATATGACTGTGTATTTACAGTTCTAACATACATTTTTTTTGTATAAATAAAATAACCCGTTTTACACAACATTCAGCAGTCCAATGGCAGCTGGGAAGAAACTGTTATGGAATCTGCTACGAGGACCTGCATTTGGATGCCTCAGAAGCGGCATATCTTACGCTTGGGAGAGGCAGTCCATGGTGGGGGGTGAGGTGGTCATTGATGATGTCATGGGCTCGGGACACGCAGCGCCAGGCTGGGAGGAAATGTCTTTAATGGAGGGAGAGAGGAGCCCCATGATCTCTCTGCTGTTCTCATCTTCTTCCAGTCTGAGCACTGCAGCCTCCACACCACCTGAGTGAGACAGCTGCTCAGAGCGGCTCTCTATGGTGCTTCTGGAAGGTGGGGGAGGGATGGGGGGGCAGGTGGGCTCTACTCATCCTCACAAGGAAGTCCAAGCGCGTCTGGGCCCTTTTGATCACATTGTAAAAAGGATCAAAGAAATAAGTAAAAAATTCTTATATTAAGTGTATTTACTCTTAATTTGAGTGGGTAAAAGAAATGCTTTGCCAATGGAATGAGTATTTTTACTCTTAAAAGAAGAAATTTAGATTAAATGCACTTGAAATAAGACAATGCAACTGTGTTTTCTTATTTTTAAATGTAAATTGTCTTGTTCCATTGGCAAAATAATTCTTTACCTGCCTCAATCCAAGAACAAATGAACTTATTTTAGGAAAAAATAACTTATCTAGATTTCCATTTAAGGTGCTGTTTCCAGTCCAGTTTAGACTGTGATGTCACCCCCAGGAATTTGGTGCTGCTGACTACCTCTACAGCTGAGCTGTTGATGAGAAGTGGAGCGTGGTTAGGACGGTTCTTCCTGACGTCCAAGATTATCTCCTTCCTCAGATGAGAAAGTCTAGCAGTCTATACAAAGGGGTGTATTGAAGCCCAGCTGTTCCAGTTTGCCCATCAGATGCTGTGGGATGATGGTGTTGAAAGCTGAATGAAGTCCAGGAACAGCATCCGCACGTGGGTGTTCTCCTCCAGGTGTGCCAGGCTCAGGTGGAGAGCAGCAGAGATGGCGTCCTCAGTGGAGCGGTTCCCGTCAGTATGGCGAACTGGAACGGGTGGAATGTTGGCGGCAGACTGGAGACGATGTGTTCTTTTAACCAGCCTTTGGAAGCACTTCATCATGATGGGAGTCAAAGCGACAGGCCGCTAATCATTGAGTGAGGTGACCTGAGGCTTCTTTGGGACTGGAATAATGGAGGCAGACTGGAAGCATGCTGGCACTACGGATTGGTCCAGTGATGTGTTAAAATGTCTGTGAGGACACCTGTCATCTGATCTGCCCAGGTATGTTATCAGGCCCTGGGGCCTTCCTTGGGTTGACTCTCCTCAGAGTTTTCCTCACTTAGCTACGTCCAGGTTTAGTGTCTCCTCCCCCTGGTGTGGAACAGCTTTCACTGCTGGACGCTGTTTAGTGCCTCAAACCTTCCAAAGGAGTTGTTCAGTTCATCTAGGAAGTCAGTGTTTGCTGCATCTAACAGGGGGGAGGGTGTGTTGTAGTCTGTGATCATCTGAATGCCTTTCCACATCCTCCTGGTGTTGCTGTCATCGTGAAAAAAATCCTGGATCTTCTGGCTGTGGTTCTCCTTCGCTGATCTGATGCCACTGTTTAAGTTGGCATGCGCTGTTCTTAGTGCCTCCTTATAACCAGACTTGAAAGCTGAGTTCGGTGCTTTTAGCGATTTCCAAACCTCTCCATTTATCCTGGGTGGTTGTTTGGCCCTTGTGGTGATGCATTTGTTGATGTAGGCTGACACAGTCATGGCATACTCATCAATATTTAACAAGTTATCATATGTTGCTGCAGCCTTTCAGATGTTCCAGTCAGAGCATTCAAAACAGTCTTGGAATTTCTCTATGGCGCCCTCAGACCACACTCTGACCTCTTTAACTGTCGGATGGGGCTTATATGCAGGGATAAGCAGGACAGATAGGTGATCTGATGACCCGAGGTGGGGACGGGGGGCTGCTCTGAATGTATCTTGAATGTTAGAGTAAACCAGGTCTAAAGCGTTTTCACCCAGACTTGCAAAGTCCACATGTTGGTAGAAATGGGGGAGAACAGTCTTCAAGTTAGCCTGGTTAAAATCTCCAGCGATAATGAAAACATCCTCTGTGTGCAGATTGGAGCTCAGAGATAGCAGTACAGTAATAACTAAATAAATATGAAATAATAAACAGTAATAATCTGACTAATTCTTCTCCCAGTGTTGTCCAGCAATGGAAAATTGGTGTCAATCAGCATTTGCTAAAGTGCATTTGGAAGTATCAAATCAGAAAAGCTTGATGGATTTGGCAAAATTGGAAAAATCTCCCTCAACTTTGCAAAAAAGTTTTATGCTTGCTTGACGTGGTTTTTGGCTTTCGCAAAAAAGGGTTAATGGGTAAAGTCGGAGATGGAGAGACTCTTTTAAAATCAGCTCTAACGTAGCAAACTTTGCCTCACATGACTGAGAAGCTGTTTCTGATGTCGGCGTCTTCCTAAATGTTTCTTTTATGTGCTTAAATAGCTGGAAGCAACATCGCCATTACTAGCTGACATGTTAACATAAGAAAAACTTGCCTGATAACAGATTTATTAAAACTTTTCTCCATTAGTGATCGATCTTTTGTCAGTTCTGATTGCAGCCTTTACTTCCTATTTATTACAACCATGCGTGACGACATACTGTGGACGACCATGTATGACAACAATCCGCTTTGGAGTGCTAAGTTTAACCCAAATTAAAACACCAAATTAGCATTTTCTTTTTATTTTTGAAATTTCGCTTAAAATCCTATTGCAGTTGGATGAAATTCTGAGCAATAGGTTTAAAAATTTTGACCAAGCACATGATAGGCAACCTTTGAAAATAAAAAAATTCCCTAAAACTGAAAAACATAAACTCACAGATGACAATAGAGTAAAAGAATAAATAGCTATTACAAGGTGATTCAACAAATCGTGTTTTGTAGAATTGTTTAATAGCCTAAAGACTTCATCTGTTCTGCAAGAGAAGCAGCTTTAGATTTTGATACATAAAACAGATAAATGAACTGACAAGCTTTAATTTTCCCCCAATGATGTACGATGTGGCGTTGGTCTATCACATAAGTATGGAAGAAAAACAGTCTCATTGGAATCTGCCTTTTTTTTTAACACCGAATTTTAAACACTGAATTTCTTTAGACATAAATTCCTTAAACTCAATTTTTATCTGGTAAAATTCAACAGAAAAAAAATCAGCTGCAAAAATTCAGCCGCAAATGTGCAAAGCAATCTACACTCGATGGATTCGAGCAGCTTCTAGCCAATGAAATCAGCTCATTTGGTCACGTGACACGAGTTCACCAAAAGGTCAACACATTTGCGGCAATTTTTTGCAGCTGAATTTTTTTTTCTGGTGAATTTTTGCCAGATAAAAATTGAGTGTTAGGAATCTAATGTCTAAAAAATTTCAGTGTTTAAAATTCGGTGTTAAAAAAAGGGGCAGATTCCAATGAGACTGTTTTTCTTCCATACATAAGGGCCAAAGTTGATGGACAAAATGGGAAATTCAAGGGGGGTGAATACTTTTAAACACTGTACTATAGATTCTAACTCTTTCAGGTTTAATAATTTACATTCTTCTTTTGCCTCTGACAACATTAGCATTGCAGCCTGAATTCCAGCTCAATGAACCTGTAATGCAGAAACAGGACAAAGTATCTTAAGATTCAAGAGTCCAGACATACGGCAATAGAGACAACCATCAGCAAATCGTCACTTCAGCTGAGGTTCATACAATAAACCAAAAAGAAACTGATACTTCAGGTTAAGATGATTTTGTTGTAGAATGGAATAAATTTTAAATCTGTTCTGATCTGTCCAGGATGTGTCTTATCTTTTGCTGTTTTTTCAAATTCAAACTTTAATTTTTTAACATAACTTCTCTTCTATTCTGTTTATTATTTTCTGTTCTGCTTCTTCCTGTCTCCCTCTTCTACTGTCAGTCCACCACCATACAAGGTATAATTTCCACCCAGAAGACGCATTCTTCCCTGGAGCCCCTGAGACAGGTCATATCAACACGAGTTATAAATAACTTGAAAAAGAAACGCATACTTTTAAAACAGAGGACCTTCAAAGGACATGAGCATTGACCCAACTCTGTATCATTTACAGACACCAAAGTCTTGAGGAGATCAAATGGTTTCTGTCTCATTTTACCAACGATTCCCTAATCTAGGAAAGTTTGCATAAGTCTGCATACAGTAGGTGTGATAAGAACCAACCTGACCCAATCTAACTTGACATCAGTCGCAGTCAGACAAGCTCTGACTGCGACAGGCAGGCTCAGAGGTCCGAAGGCAGAATGGGTCAGGATCAGGCATCCAGAACACAATAAAGTACGATAAAAAACTCTCATCAAAGGCTAAAATAATCTGGCACTGATGACTAGAAGCAGGATGGTTAAATTGAGACTGGAGCAGGTGATACAAAAGAACAGTGATAAGAAACTGGGAGGAGCTAGGCAAGCGAATGGACTTAACAATCAAGCCAGTCATAAGCGCCAAGATCATGATATGTTCAGATCATTTGATCCAGGCAGAACTCTGGTTAGGCAGCTCATTAAAAATTGTATGTTTTTTCTTTGTTAAAAAATAGGAATGGAGAATCGACTGGAACCAGAATCAAAAAAGGAATGGGAATAGTTAAAATTCCAATTTGGCCTTTTGTTCATTAGTTTCAGAATCAGAATCAAGTTTATTGCCAAGTAGGTTTGCACTTACAAGGAATTTGACTTGGTGTTGTTGGTGCAGACAAAAGACAAAACAAAACAAAATGACAAAATAAGATAGATAATATATATATATATATATATATATATATATATATATATATATATATATATATATATATATATATATATATATATATACACAAGAAGCTATATACAAACAGTAGACTGTGTGTTAATGTACTTAGTAACACTTGGCCTTGTTGATAAGGCCAATAGCAGATGGGAAAAAAACTGTTTTTGTGACCGGGAGGTTCTGGTCCTGATGGACCGCAGCCTCCTGCCAGAGGGTAGTGACTGAAATAGTTTGTGACTGGGGTGCGAGGGATCAGCCATAATCTTCCCTGCACGCCTCAGAGTCCTGGAGGCTTGCAGCTCCTGGAGAGATTGGAGGTTGCAGCCAAGAGTTTGGTCATTCCTTCTCATTTATTTTTGTTTGTTCTTGTTTGTTCTATTTCGTTTACTTTCATTCGTTCTGCTGTAGAATCCCCTAGTGTCAAGAGGGAGATTTAAAAAAAATGTCTCAAAAATACTTTGCACAGGTTATAAATTTCTTATGAATATTTTGGGGAATGATTTAGACTTTTACTATTACTTGTTCTTTGGTTGTAATTTAATTATTTTGAGGCCTAATCAACACAAGTTCATGGCTGTTACGTCATGGCAACCATCTACCAAGCTAGTGATCGCTGAGGACAGAGATGTCCCGCTCGTGGCAGCAGAGTAGAAAGATTACCTAGTCTAACGACAGAAACGAGGAAGTTACATGGAACACGCACCTTGTTTTTTATTTTTTATTTTTTGAAACCGCCACCAATGAAGATGAACACTAGTACCGTAATCACGACAACTGAGAGCAGCCGGAGTGAGGAGACTGTTCGTCCGCCTCTGATGGCAGTCGCACCAACAGGCTTAGCCCCAGCACCTGCAACCCAACCTAGCCTGATTAGATTAGACAAACTTTTAAAACCAACATTCTCGTGTTTCAATTTTTCTGCATGGCGTTGTGGTGATGAAACGTTCTCACATTCTGTGGAACTGGCTTGGTTTGCTACACAGCAGTGGCTGCATTATGTGGAAGAGGCTGTTTCATTTGTCTGAAAGCGGTTGGAAAAAGTCATATCTAGAGACACTTAAAGGTGGGGTATATGATCCTGGATAAACGGTTCCTGCCAGCTACATTTTTGAAAATACACACCTTCAGCCCACCCCACGAAACCACGCCTCCAAGCATTACATGAACGCGCCTGCTGCGTCAAGGAGGATAATACTTTATAGTGCCATGATAGCAATCAATATTTCAGACGGAGCTAGTAAGCTAGAGAAACATGCTGGGACATTGCATGTAGTCGACATCTTTGACTTTCTCACTAATGTGGTAAATAAGAAGTAACCAAGTATTATCTCAACATATAAGAAAACATAACGTTGTCTTACCTGCTCGAGTAGAAACAAGGCCACCTTAGCATCCGTCTGTAGTCCCCTGTCTTCTTTCAGTTGACGCCAACGTTGGAAGCTGTACCGATTACCACTCTCGTCCTGTTTCGATTTCTTCTGTTGCTTTTATCCTAGCTGTTGCTTTTTCAAGCACAGTTTTGCCTTTCTTTTCGAACCCGTTGTTGTCGTCTTTTCTGCCATAGTCAATATTCTCCTCTGGCTGTGTGAGATAAATCTGTGGAGTTGGGCTTGATAGCTAGCTAGCTAGCTCTCTAGTAGCACATTTGAAGTTCACGGTGGGGTGGAGTTACCTGAAATGACTCTCTTGCGCCGGCACTTGGGGGGGTGTCACGGAAGGTCTGTGGCTTGGACAGCGCGGGAGGGAGGGGGTGGGGAGAGCTCAGAGCTGACGGTTGATGGGGCGTGCCAGAAACCAATAGAAGTCTGGGATGATAGTTACTTCTATTGGTTGGCGTTTTCCTCTGACCTACGCCCTCTACACTGGACTAAAACATTTAGTTTTTTTCCAAACTTTATTCTATCTCAGTTGAGGCGCCAATGGGCTCGTTGAGGAGGTTTTCAGAAATCAGTAGCCTGAGTAAGAAACATGCTCCAGAAAACATCACATACCCCACCTTTAAGTGTATATGACAATAAAGTAGTGAATCTCAATCTATTTATAGACTTTAGACATAGGCTTAGAAAGATTTATTTTGTCAGTGTAAACAAAAAGAAATTTCGCTTAGAAAAGCTCTATTGACAGCTAATTTTTGAAAGTGCAGCCTTATTTATTTTTATTTATTGTATTTTAAAAGGCATATAGGCTCATAGTTAGGTGACTAGATTTCTAAAATCCAATCTGGTGACATTTCCAGCTCGTAGATAAAAATAAATACATACCATAAAAATGTAAATAGAAAACAGGGATGGTGATGCTTTGATCCATTTTTACATTAATATATTAATATTTAAACAACAAAAATCAAGTGTAAAATCCAGGAATGTGTCTCTCCTGGTATTTACTGAAAATAAATAGAATTAATCAACCGATTGTTAGTGTAATCTGGTCATTCAGTCTTCTCCGTCTTCTTTCCTCTCTATCTTCTTTTCTTTCTGGCTCTCTTCCCTACTCTTTGTTTAAAGTTTCTAAGTAGACTTTCCTTCCTTCTCTTAAACTGTTCTGTCAGTGTTCCTATTTCCTCCGCTCTCATTATATCATCAGTTTTCTAAACTTTTTCTCTCCTTCTCTATCAGGCAGCTCTTGTCTGATACAGTTTTCCTTTTACTGCTTCTTATTTTCTACAATTAGTAACTTTCATTTATCCAAACTGAGTGGTAGAAAGGTAGACTTAAGCCTGGAAGTCTATGCCCATAAATCACAACCATAAAACAACAACAACAAAACAACTAATAACTCTCTGAAGATGAGGAGTGGTGGGGAGTGGGCAGTGGAGGCCTTGGTTAGGGCATTGCTATTGGATCCCAGAGGTGCAGAGTTCAAGCCCCACTCCCACAGACTGCCACTCTGGCTCCCTGAGCCCCACACAATGGGGATGAGTATCATGAAGAAAACCACCTTGTAACTCCAGAAGTACTGAGAGACTCAGATTTTAACAGATGGGTTAAATGCAGAGAGGGAATTTTGTTGCTGTGTGACAGTTTAATGGTAATAAATTTGATTTCTAATTCTAAGATAAACTAAAGCTTCCCATTCAGTTCTAAAAACATCTTCAGGTGAACCCTTGTTGATCCCTGGAGAACCGCCGTTCCAGATTAGGGCCCTTGCAAGGAGTTTTCAATCATTCTGTTTCATTTTATCTGAGCCTATTTACTCATGCCAGCTGCAGCCAATGGTCTGTCTTACATTTTGTTGATTAGCTTGGTTTATGTTAAATTTCTTTAAAAATACAAAGACATCAAAGACCTTTTTTTAACTAACCTATGCATGAACCACTCACAATGATCAGCTCAATTAAAATCCAATTAACCAATTAACAGGGCAGCTGTGACCCGTTCTGATAACTAACTTCCTTCTCTGTTTTAAAAGTGACGCTCCATCTTCCTGATCTACACGTTAACAGCTGCAGACCAGCTAGCTAACAGCTGCTTCAGCCTGCAGGCTGCTCACACACTCTGGCCGTTTCTCAATATGTGTACTTGTGCGTTCTCATGTGCTCATGTCCTTGTGAAACGTCGTCAGCCTCAGTCCGAGTACTGTTCTAATTCACAAGAACAAGAAGACCGAGAACGGACACATTCCCCGAATGGTGTTTTCTCACAGCTCCCTCTTTATCCAGCATGCATAAGAAAAAACTAGTCCGTTCTCCAGATTGACAGCTGTCCCAGCATGCATTGCAGCAGGAGCAGCTTAGAATGGTGCGCTCAAAGATCTCTTTTCTGTTGCCGCTGTTCAATAAATGTATGTTTTAAGATCAGTTGAGGCAAGAACATCATATTTTTAAGTGTCACTATATGGCAAATTTATTTATTTAGTGCGTAATTTAAATTTTTTATTCCGAAGGTAAGAGGGCAGTGGCAACCAGCGGGCGTCCGAGGCTAACTGCAGCCCTTTCTCGGCATAGCCACGTAAGAAGTACCGCTGGCTCTGATGGTGATTTTTTTGTTTTATTTGGCTAAATGTTCATTTGATTGGTGTTTATCGGACTGTATTAACTATTATTCCCCCAATAAATGAAAAAAGTAAGAGTTTATGAATATCTAGAGACTATTAATAACAGGAGGTGAAATGCAGCTGCAGACTAGCCAAGCCAACGTGGTGAGTACGCTTCTGTGCTCCACTGTTCTCCCCAGGTCCATACTTTCAAGTGTTCTTCTCAAGAACATACTTGGCGAGGACACCAGTCCGTACTCAGTTCTTGTGAAATGAGAAATGGCATCTTTCTACCGTAATAACAGTCTACACACAACATTCATAAAACGGTAAAATCAGGGACATTTCATGGGGCAGCTTTAGCCGGGGACAGGTGGTCCACAATGGGGACTTTCCCAGGAAATCAGGGACGTCTGGTAACCGTAGTTCATAGGCCTTTTGTCCAAAAAAAACAACAAAAATTTTATTTTACAGCGCCCCCCGGTTCACAATTACTTCCAGTGGCACTCTGTCTGTCTGTCTTAATGGGCTTCAGTCTTTAAATTTAATTTAACTGTCTTTTTCAGATATATTTAATTATTTCTTCTAAATAAAAATTGTATTTCTTCTTGTTTGTGAGCACTACGTCGCAGCCACGAGGAGGTTTTCTAAACAGAGACAAAAAAAGATTTATAGTCCAAGTTCTATTGTTGAAACCTGATGCACCACATTGAAAATATGTTTAAAGATGTGTTCGTTGTTAAAAACCAAAAGCCTAATTATTTTAAATGACTTCATATTCAGCTGACTAAATGAGCTGTGTATCATTATTATTTTTGCTGCTGTCACCCGGCTTTGATGGCCTCGTTCCACACAGGAGCCACAAGGGGGTGCTCAATAGCTCGATGTGATATTTGACAGTCACCATTGCTCCTAGCCTGATGTTTCTCATTGAGAGCCTTTTTCAGACAAAATACTGTTTTTGACAGCTAGGGGTGGGGGGTGGAGTGGGGGTGTGTGGGGCAATGGCTTTGCTTCCTTTGTGTTTTTAGGTTGTTTTTACAGCATCAGCACAAACAGAAGCTGGCACGGTCCAGGCTCACAAAACCCTGCTGAGTCATCAGCAGGTGGCTTCTCTTTGTCCGCAGGCTTAGGTAAGCTCTGATCATAACCGACTCTGATGAACACACAAATGATCCCCCCCCCAACCACACACACACGTACTGTTTTGTAAGCTAACCCTCCAAGCACCACCACAACACAGGTTCATGATGTGCAACCTTTAACGAATCTGTCTTCAATGCTGAGCCAGTTCATAGTTAAAAAGAACTAGTTCAAAGTTCAGTTCAGTACAAACTTGTTAGTGAAGTTTGCACAAAAATTTGAGCTTTTTTCCCCCCAGAGTCTTCCTTTGTTTGTTCATAAAACTCTGCAGAGGTAAAATTCTCTAATGTGAGATCAATAAAGTAAAATTATTATTATTAAACTTATATAATTAATTGCTTCTTAGATATATATAAATAAAGAAAACCCCATTCCACTCTTCAAATTGTCAAACATCATAAATCATAATGTAAAAAAAACTAAGGACTCACTATACTTCCCTGTGGTCTAACATTTTCAACAAAAAACTTTTCTGACAAATGTTGTCCTATTCTTACTTTTATTAATACATCTTGTAAGAAATATTTTTATCCAATAAAACATTGATCCTTTTTTTTTTGTTTAATTGAAAAACCTTCTTTACACATTATATCATAAGCTTTTTCTACATCACAGAGATAAGCCACCGCACTCTCCTTATTAAATTGCACTTTTCTAATTTCATGTTCTAAACATAGAATAGGATCCATAGAGCTTCCACCTTTTTAAAAACATATAGCTTAGTCTTCAATTAATCTTTCTCTCAATTATTTAACATATATGTGGAATTAAAGCAATAAGCCTATAACTTGCTGGATTGGAACGCTCTTTACTTGGCTTTGAGCTTGGAACTATGATTGCTTATTTCCATGCCATAAGTAAAAAAAAAAATCACTTCCCATATCTGATTCCAACAAAACGTTTTTAAATGCATCACTAAGCTTGTTAACCATGGTATAATTAATAATATCTTTTCCTGGAGATAAATCTTTTGATTTTCCTAAAGCATTATTTAATTCAAATAAGGAAAATGTGTCAGGATTGGGTGTTGGTTTGAGGACCCAAATGCAGAGGCAAGTAGGCAGAGGTGAATTTAGGTGGGTTTAATGAGGTTCACTGGAACTGAGGCAGGAATCAAAAATCAACAGAAATTACAAACGAACCAGAACCAAAAGGAGACATCAGGGGAAAACCAAACTCTAGGAGCCAGGGAGAGATGAGATAAGCAGGCGGACGTTTGACGAGGATCCAGCCAACAGGAACTGAAGAGGAGGGCTTTTAAAGGGGACAGAGACAAAGAGAGCTAACGAGGGGATTGAAAACAGGTGAGGACAGAGCAGAAAACAGAGCTAGGGAAAGAGGACACAAGAGAGGGCAGCAGAGGACAACAAATGGAAAACCAAGAAAACAGGAACTAACAAACCAAGACTGTGACAAAATGACCATTTAATAAGTCATTAAAACTTACATTTTTGTCTACTAAATTAACATTTTCTTCTGTAATTAAATCAATACAACTCTGAACTTTAACAATTTTTTTAACCAACATATTTGCCTTTTCCTCCTCAGTCAAAGCAATAACATTTCCTTCTTTCAGAACTGGATATCCATATTCTCTTAATTCCATTCATTTGCTTTATCATTCCCCTATTTTTTTTAAAAATGTTTGTTTCCCTACCTACTGAATTAATAAAGCTTAGCCAATAAACCCTTTTTTTAATTTTTCACTTTTCTTTTTAGCCTGAGACCTGTGACCTTTTATATTCAATAAAATTCAGATAACTCTCTTAAAGCTGCAGTCTGTAACATTGAGAGGAGAGCAGACTTCGACTGAAAATTTGAAGAAAAACAGGTTTCACACCACTCCCCCACCCTCTCTCGCTTCACTCGTACCCCACCTCAAGCTCCCACCCTCTCCACAGCATCTCTTGCTGACTACAGAAGCGTCCAAGCAGCCTCTGGCGGGCATGGAGTGTGAACCAGTAAGAGCATTAACACTCACCTCAAGCGGCTAGATATAAGGTCGCTGGTTATACCGGAGTTTGCCCGTGTAAGCAGTTGGTCGGCCAGGGGCAGTAAGGGCAGTTTCTCTCTTTCGCTGGTGGCTGTCTCTCGCTGCATGACTTCCCACGGCGTGTCACTCCTGACGGCTGAAACAACCCGGGCGGCGTGACGGGTTAAGCGGTGGGGAAGCTGTGATTGACACTCCATCAGGCGCTACTCTGGCTGCCTGATTGGTTGTTTTGACTCGTCAGATTATTCTTTTCAGATTGAAATACAGGGCGAGTATTGCGGGACCAGTTGGAAGCAGTTTTTCACGAGGTTACATATCACGAAATATACTGCTGTCTGGAGCATAGGGACAGTTTTAGCCAATATGACAAAAATGATTTTAAAACTTACAGACTTCAGCTTTAACAATCTAAAAGCTTTATTTCTAGATTTAATTGCAGCATCAGATTCCTTTGTCCACCATTTGTACGATCATCTTTGTCAGGGCTCCAGTCTGTGTGTTTGTTTTTTTGTGTTTGTCTCCCTTCCTCCAACGGTTCTGGTCCGCCTCCTCACACATCTGCTGATGGTTCCCACGTTGCGGAGTGCTCTTAAGCTGCTGACTGCCACTACCTCGATGTCAGAGTGTTTGCCAGTTTTGGGTACTCTAGCCAAGCTGAGTTTTTGCTGAGTAAGACTAAGTTCTTATCAACCTGAGTTTAAACTTTGTTTTTTTTGTCTTTGCCTCTCGGCAGGAAGTCATCTTGCAAACTGGATCTTTCTGACCTTAACTCGCTGGAGGGATCAACTGAGCCTCAAACTGAGCTGGGGATTCAAGCTGGAGGTTTGGATCCAGTTTCCCATAGAGGAAGTTGAGTTTACACACTGATCAAGGGAATCATCTCCACTACGACCCGTTCAAGGACCGCGCAGGAAATCTGAGTGGCGGTCAGTTTCTCCCTTCACCTACAACCGACCGTGTTCTGGGTAAACCCTGTTCCGCTCCTCCACCGAATCAGACTAACACTGGAATAGCACACAGATTAGAGTCAAAGATTCTACAACTTCTCTGGAAACGTGAGTCTACAACCAGATCCTCTTCTCCAAATCCACGAATGAAATTTCCCACTGAGCCTTAACTAATCGCTGTGTCTTCCCCTCACCTTCCAGTTCTGGCTGAGCAGAGTTCAGAGCAACACTGCACCGTGCTTTATATCTTCAATAAAACCTGTTAAACCTTTTCCCCTGGTCTCTCTGAATTGGTTTCTCTGCATGTGGTTCAGAGCTTTAGATAAAACCATGACAATCTTTATATATTTATATTTTTCTATTTATACTGTTTCACGTGCAGCACCTGAAATGGCTTAAAAAAAAACAAAATACCTTCTCAACATCCAAATTTATATTAACCTTTTGCATTTCTTAATCACTTAGTATTTTATATTTTTCCCAATCAATATTTCCAAAAATCCATCATTCTAGGTTTTCATTTTCAAATTTTCCCATCTCTAAACCAAGGTCAATGAGGATAATGATCTCTTCCTATTGCTGATTCACTTAATATTTTCCAATTAGTAATTCCGGCAATATTTTCTGAAGCTAAAGTTTAATCTGACGCTGATCGATTTCTAATATTAATCCTCGTCCCTTCTCCGTTATTAAGGAAGAACAATGGTTTTTCTATCCATTGTTCACTGACTGGGCCCAGGACTCGGACAACTTTAAACTACCAAGCGATTCTAACAGTCACGTTTGAGAAGTATTGGAGCACACAGGTTACCTTGCAAGCAAGATGAATTGTCTCAAAATTTTTGAATTCACAAACACCCAAAACTTCATCTTGCCAGAAGCCAACAGATATGTTACCCTCAATAGAGAAATGTTTCGGACCATTAAAAACGCAGTGACGGCTGTGATGTCAATGGATCAACTAGAGGTCAAAGGCTCAAGCAAAACAAAGATGATCGCCACCACCAAGTTTTTGGTGGGGAAACGAGGAAAAAGACAAAATTTTTAGTTTTTGGATGGGAACAACTTTGCACTTTTCCTCTGACCAGATTTGGCAGGAATTGAACTCTAGAAGTCCCAGAGATACCACAATTTTCGTCAGCTTCCAGTCCCCCCAACAGTACTTCACAACTCATGAATCGCTTTTCAGATGTAAATGCTTCATTAGCGCTGTGGCTGGAGAAACATTCCAACCCCCCTTCAGTTTCGGTTTTAGCTAAAGTCTCTATCCGATGCTCTCTTTACATTAGAGCATATAACTAAGTCTACATCATCAGTTTTGCAAACAGCGGAATGATTTCAGCGCAGCGATCAGACGATATGTGATCTATACAATGAAAATAGCTGCATGAGCTGGAGCGCTGTAGAGAGGGAAAGCAAGAATATTTATACAATAATGACCTATTTATACAATAATGCCCTATTTACAATGGGCAAATATAACTCAAGCGATCTCTCCTCTCTCTCTCCTCCACTACAGCTGTGCAGACAGCATCGTGAGACTGCAGTAAAGTTGGCAATATATTCACAGATTCAGCTTTTCTGGATTAATAACTCGTGACTGCAACCACAGCAAGGCAGACAGTGAGCTACAACCGTAGTTTCCTCAAAGCGAGTCTCCTATCATGCTGGGAGAATTACATTGGACCCTATGCAGAGCTCGCTGCTCCTCAAAGCTTGTCTGCAAGTTGCAAGATAATCAGAGAGAAATGTTCAAAAGCATCACCATGGAGAGGTGGATTATTACCAAATTCATTTCATGTGTATCTCATCTCATGTATTTTATAAAACATTTATTGGATTCGAAAAGAATACTTTTTTGAGGAATTTCCCAAAGCCTAAATGACAAATGGCACCTCTATTTAATTATTAGAATAAGCTTAAAATGAGCAATGAATACACTATAGATCATTGTAGTGCCACCAAACTTGTAGCACACATAGATAACCTCATCTTGTCAAAGAAGTCAAGGTCAAAACCTTTATTGTCATCATATTCTGCAATGGATACAATGAGATTTTGGGACTTCCATATCAGCTACCGTAAAATAAATAAAAAATGAAATATAAAAAAATATTTATATAGATATATTAAAAGGAAAAGGAAATGTAAACAGTACTGGCACAGATTGTGGGGTGGGGGGGGAATAATGCAAACCAGTTGAAAAGTGTCCGTCAGTGCAGGTGGGAGTTGAAAAGTTCATACTACAACTCTTACTTTCGGAATATGTGCTAAACTCGACTTTTTTAAAGATTTCTTCATTTTTATTATGAGCAGGCCAGGTGTGCAATCTCTGCAATAGGAACCACAGCACTGAGCGTTGTGTGCATTGCACAAAGTATACCTGTCACAAATGCAGGAAGGACTCACCTTGGCTTTGTAAAAACTGCTAAATGGGACAATTGTAGCTTCATATGTAGAGCTTTTCTTTGGGCGAAATAAATGTTACTGCTATACTGAAACCGTACTGTTTGTCATTCTCTAAGCTGAAATGTTGAATGACGCGAAAAGGCAAGAAAAGACAAAATACAATTATTCTCTAAGTTTCTTTCACATAGTGAGTTTTGCAATATAAATCAGTCTGTTGGTGAATGGACAATATAAATAGGCTCTGCCTTGCCTTGTTGGAAAAGCTGGTTATGACCTGTTCTCAACTCAGGAACTAAGGACCCGTATGATGATATCTGGTTGTTCAATAGGTTTGCCTAAATAAAAGATTTAGATATGACTTATCAAGATATTCCTGCAAAAGGGTCTGATCTTGCAGGGGCAGGTAATGAAAGGAATGAAGTGCTGGGAAAAAATGCTCTTATTCTAATGCCAGTTTGTTTCAGTCACATGTAGAAGGGCTGTTTATACCACAGGTTATTTTCATTACAATTGGAACAGTTAGCAAGGTAGAGTCAATACAAAAACTTGAAAAGGGGAGGGGGGCTTGCAGGAAAACTGAAATTATCTGGGGCTTCTAGTGTTAAATGATATGATACACCACAGCTCTTACTGCTGCTGTGATTGGATAAAAACTTGTCATGGGAGGAACTTACCCTACTAGCTTGAAAAATTTTATTGAATGTCCCTTTCTTTTTGTGAACACTTTCTACATAAGGATTTACATATTGCTTCAATCTCGCCAGGGGTGGATGAAGGAAATTTGGGGCCCTAGGCAAAGACAGGCATGGGGCCTGAATGGAGAAGACAACACATAAAACAGACCCATTATACAGATACAGAAATTTTAATAGAATAGACATCCATTATTTGCTCTACGTTTTGTCCCTCTCTTCTTGTCCTTTTCTTGTTTTCTTCTCTATGTTTTGTACTCAGCTGACTTTTCATTGTGTCTCTAAAGGAATGAAAGCTTTTTTCCAAGCACTAAGTAGTCCATCTTTTCACTGTAGACAAGCCATAATCTGCTTATCTTATTACCAATCCACTTGCTCTGGAGAGCAGAGTTCGCTGCTTTTAGATGTTTTCTCCAAAGTCTCCAGTAGCAGAAAATAGATGCTAGATTTGCGCCAGGTGCTTTATTGAAATCAAAGTACTAAAGGAGTCTGAAAAGTCATTAAGGCCTCATTCACACAAAGTCAAAACGTAAATACGAGAAACGCTGATATTTTCCAGAACGTTTGTCGTAAAGACTGAGACGTAAAATAAATGTGATCGTCTTACCACACTAATGCATGAAAACGTTGCAAAATGTATGCCATGGCCTGTGGGTGCAGCGCGTGGTGCCAAAGCAAAAAATAAGCGACAAAAATGTTGGGCATGGCACTAATATTTATACATGGTTACCCCTAAGGGTCCATTTTCGTGGGTTCAGTCAATTCAGGTGCTGCAAATATGCGCCGTGTCGATATTGCTCTGCTTCTTCCTGGAGATATTCCAGGCCAGAAGAAGATTCTGTTGAAAGCCCGACAGCAGGGTGAGTAGCATGGCGCAGCAAACCATTCAAATCACAGTACGGCGCCATTGTTGTTGATCAAAAGTCGCCATTTGCTTCAGAGGCGACGCCTAATTTACGCGCACGCGCCAGAGCCGTGCGAAGATGGAAAACGCCAAAACGCGCCGAAGGCCGAACAAAAGATCGCCATGACCTCAAACGCTTCAGTATATTTATAGGCTGGGTTTGGCAGTGGCCTGCTTAGCCAGGATTCGTTCGCGGACGCAACAAATATAAAGCGCCAATTTGGCAAATACCGCCTTTTGCTTCATTGCACTGGTGGCGGCTCATTTTTCTGACAGTAGCAGGGGTATGAGAGAAGGGGAGGGCAATGCAGCAAAAGGACTGCCAGGCTGGTTCCAGGCTACGGTTGCCGCCACATCCGGGGATTTAAGGCCAATATATTACCGGTCCAGAGCACACTCAACCACCTCGTACACCTGCACCCTTCATTATGAACTTCTCAATATGTCCACATGAAATCGACTGATCCAAAGCATTCTGATGGCATTTTTAGTGAAACATAATTGATCTGCACAAATAAGGAGTAGTTGTAATTAATCATACATGTAAAAAGAGTTTTATTAGGGGCCCCTAGGAACTTAGAGGCCCAAGGCAACAGCCTAGTATTGCCTAATAATTAAATCTCCCCCCCTTAATTTAGCTTATGCCTGGTTCAGAATCACCGGGGTGCCTTAACGAAAACCCATGGACTCCACAGTTGGTAAGCACACGCAGACAGCCAGAGCACATTCAGGACTCCAGGCAGAAAGACCTTTAGTGAGTGGACTTCAAAACTATGGAGCTTTTTGCTTAAAGAGTAAAGTATTGCAGCCCTGCACGAAGAGAAACCCATATGAGAACACAATAAAACACAAGAACAGAACATCTTACAGTTGATGGCATTTATTTGAAGCATCGTGAGAACTTCTAGCTGTCTGATTTTGGCAGCTCCATGATTCTCCTGATAGAAGCGACAGTTGCCGTCAAGGCTCCCCACTCAGAGGGACTTCCATACTCCCCTTTCTCCAACAGGTACTGCCGACCACTGAAGTTGGGATGTTCATAAAAAACCCAGGAACCCTCAAGGACCTTACAGGACATGACTTTTTGAAGCCATTTTTCTCTCAAGGACTTCATATTTTCTGTCACCTCCAGAGTCTGGCCATTAAAGTTTGGTTGACCATAGAGCTTCAACTTGAATGGACCCTTGGACTGTAAAACAGCAAAAAGAGGTTTGTTTAATTGTATGTAATAGTAGTTTTTACTGTACTATGTGTTTTGTAGACTCACATTTTTGATTATCTTGCAGGATCTGACACAGTCATTAAAGCCCATCCATTGACCATAGACATTGTACTCCCCCGGACCAACAATATATTGGTAACCTGAGAAGTTGCTGCGCTCATATAGGACCCACCAGCCACCATGCACCTTTACAGAGTTGCATCGATGGATGTAGCTGTACAGGTCCGCCGAGTCTCCTTTGCAGTCGTAGGACTTTCCCTGGAAGTCCTGACCTTCATAAAACACAATCTAGAAAGAAGGCAAAGAGACAAACATTTGATATTATTACATGTACATTGAAATTCTGACCATAAATTGTTTAAAAAGAGCTATAATTCCACCATAACTATCTCACCTTCTCCATTTGTAGAGGTTAAAATACTGCGGTCACCGACGATCAGAGTAGTCTTTATATATAACAGGAACAATACTGACAAATGCGTAGTTAGCAGTACATGTAACACTTATTACAGTTCAAATATTTTTCTAGAGTCTACCTTTTGTTCTTACTCACTGAATTATCTCACAAAACACAAGGGTAGTGTAGCAGTGCCAAGAATCAAAAGCAGCTCCATCCAACCCCATCTGAGCCAGTGCAGATTATGCAGTTACATTTTATATATGCTAGAAACAGTAGAATTGTTTTGTTTTGTATCCAACACTTGAGTCATATGTAGTATTTATTTCCTCAATGTTAAAAAGCTGCTATTAAGACTACAGATACATATAAATCTGTATGTGTGTGTGTGTGTGTGTGTGTGTGTGTGTGTGTGTGTGTGTGTGTGTGTGTGTGTGTGTGTGTGTGTGTGTGGTGTGGGTTGGGGTGGGGGTTAGACTGCTGCTTTGACTCTCATGGTCAGTGTCTGTTTTCTTTTAGGATGCACTACCTCTGTCTAAGGGTCTTCTTTGGTTTGAAATGTTGTGGGTTTTTGTGTTTGGAGAAAATCCTCTTGGGTTTTCAGAGACTCCAGCAACATATGGGATGGCGATGTTTTTGCGTTTAATCTTCTCACCGTATTTTCATAACATGTTATTTTCATAAGTTATGTCACACCATATACAGACTCCCTAACATTAAGTGCAATTTAATAATTTTTTTCATATAGCACCAATACACAACACATGTCATATGTTGTGCAACGGAAGATTAAATATATTGTCATGATTTTATCTAAGACTCTGACCCACATGCAGTGAAACCAAAACAGAGAGACACGGATGAAAAGTTTGACGGAGTTTTATTGAAGATGTTAAGCTTGGTGCAGAGTTTCAATGAACTCTGCTCAGCTGGAACTGGAAGGCGAGGGAAGACATGGACTGTTAGTTCACAACCTGGGTGCCATTCGAACTTAGTCCCGCCCTAACGTTTGAGGTGGAAGTTCGGTCTGGCGATTGTTTAATACCAAAGCGGCAGCATTATGCTACGCACAATATCTGGAGGGCCAATCAAATTGTCAGAGGCGAGGGCTTTGCTCACGATGATGGACAGATGATCAGCAGTAGCGTTATCAACCACGCCACCAAAGGCGCTTGGTGCAACGCAACAATGGCTGCCGCTGGAGGTTGAGGTGTGTAGATTCTGCTATTAGGGTCTGTTCTAGAAGATAAACAGGCAGCAAATTAATTTTAAAGAAGAGGAACAGAGAAAGCCTTGCGATCAAGGCTCATTATCTTCTTATTCTGGCGTGCAACTGCGCGGCTTTGATTTGTTGACAACAACTATGGAGTATTAAGCTTAACATACGTCACGCACTCCGTTGCTCTTATTGCTTGTAGGTCTATCAATTGAGTGCAGAGGCATTTTTTTTCCTGGTTCGTTCAAACACGCCCCCATAATCACAGCTCTATGGAGCAGCATCAGAGACTCATTCTGACTAGAATTGAATAGGACTATGTCAGGCTATATTAGTTCAGGATCAGTGGGAAATTTGATTCATTGATCTTGAAGGAGAGGATTCTGATTGTTGACTCACGTTTCCAGAGAAGTGAAGGATCCTTGACTCCAATCTGTGTTGGTTTTCCAGTGTTTGTCTGATTCAGCTGGGGGCGGAACAGGGTTTACCAGAACTTTCGGACGGTGTAGGTGAATGGCGGAGGCGTGATGCGCCACTCAGATTTCCCTGCTGTACTTGAGCGGGTCGTGGTGAAGATGATTCCCTTGCTCAGAGAGTAATTTTAACGTCCTCAAAGGAGACTGGATCCAAACCTCCTGTTTGGAATCCCTGGCTCTCAGTTTAAGACTCAGTTGATTCCTCCTGGGAGAAGAGGACCGAAAAGGTCCAGTTTGCAGAGATGACTTCCCTGTATTGGCAAAAACACTCTGGCGTTGAGGTAGTGGCAATCAGCAGCTTAAGAGCACTCCGTTAATGAGGTAACCGTGCAGGCGGTGTGTTAGAAGGTTGAACGTGGATCGAAACGTCTCCTGTTGTTGGTGGAAGGGAGACATATATATTAATAACTAGAACTGGAAGTTAATAGTTAATGAATACAGTAGGGTAAAATTAGTATTGAACATGCCACAATTTATTTCTGAGGAGCTATTGCCATTACATTTTCACCAGATGAGGATAATATTTTATGCAATCCACACATTAAAAAAAAAACAAACCATAGATGATCAGGAATTAAGTTATGTGTAACAAAGTGGAAAAACACAGCGAAAAAGTATTGAACACGTTAATAAAAGGATGGATAAAGGCATGAACAGCCAAGACAGCTGCCATAATCTCTCATTAATTAGAAAGCAATCCTGCCCATTGTCTGTACAAATTTATATCAGCCAGTTCAGTCCCAAATGATAGCCTATAAAAATGTATCTCTGGTATCACACAAGAAACATCTCTTGATGGGTAAAAGTAAAGAACTTTCTCAAGGCATTTGCAACCTTACTGTTGCAAATCAGAATGATGGAATTGGATACAGAAGGATTTCTATACCTCTAAATGTTACAGTGAGCACTGTTGGGGTCATAATACAGAACTGGGAAGAACATCAAAAGATGTATAGAGACGCCTTATGGCTTTATGAATTTTTGAGTTTATTAAATTATTAATTCCCTGATTCTTACGGAATCCCCTGAGTTTATGAGATTATGCGTTTATTACATCCAGACACCATCTCATTCTAAGGTTGACCAATGAAAATATGGTGCAAAATGTTGTCCTTCTCTAAATATTGCACTGCATGAAAAGTGAGATTTTCGTCCCCGTAAACCCCCGTA
>JAGKQL010000060.1:3183556-3196883 GCA_018398635.1 Cyprinodon brontotheroides
TACGGGGGTTTACGGGGACGAAAATCTCACTTTTCATGCAGTGCAATGTTCTGAGCCTTGACACCGAAACCTCCACTCTGACTCCATATCATCCACCATCTTCGACCTTATACTTTTTGTAACTTTTCCAAGCAGGATTATTAAAGTAAATACATTGGAGGAGGAAAAGAAACGGAGAGATGAAAAACAGATCCCAGCTAAATAATTTCACCCTCAGTTCAACTCTGTCAGGAAATAGCATGTCTACCTCCATGAGTCATCATTTAAAGATCTTCCTAGGATACTCGCCGTTTGTCTTTAATCTTAATTGAGAAGAGGACACTGAAACCTTGTCTTCTGTGTCTCATGGTAATTTGAGACTGGATAGGTGAATTATCACTACCTCACACACTCATTGTTTATGCCAGTTACATTTCTTTACAGTAGATTGACTCAAAGAGAAAGGTTTGATGAACTACTTTTGCCAATAAATAATCATAAATTGAATTTAACTGGGGTCTGGGCTTGCGACAAACTTACCCTACTACCACACCATCATAACCGGCCCCCTTTTTTAAATTCTGAATCCTTATCCCTCAGACATGCCAGGCCAGACCTGGTTGGTTCTGACTCAGTAAAAGAATAGGAAATCCACTTTTTTGTTATTGTCACAGCTTCCATACGAATTTAGACTTCTACCCTCCCAGCATTTTTTTTTTATATTGAAAGAAATATCTTAAAAATGTTTTATCATGAACAACAACTCAACACTCTCTCACCACAGTACGCAGTGAGCATTGTATATCTTACCTCCGTCACAGAGGGTGTGGGTTTTCAGTGCAAAATGTATGTAATGGTTTCAAACTTTGTAAAATAGTGACGTAATAAAATCCTTACGTTCCACTCCTTTAACCAGGGAATTTATTCTTTAAAAATTTTTAAAGATTGTTTTAAATTGTGATGTTTTCCAGAAAAGTAAGAGTGAATGCTTTAAATGGAATAAAAAAAAAAAAAGTTCTTTATAGATATTCAATGACAATATTTTCACAGCAAAAATTATGGTCCGAGGTGAAGGATTTCTTCTTCTCTTATGTTTGCTTATTCTTTTTTACTTCCCTTACTTCATCCTCCTTTGTTCCAGAGAAATGTAGAGACAGGATAAAACTCTTTCTACTCTTTACAGAAGACCTATCTTTCTATATTTTTTGTGGTTCAGTCTGTTCAGTCTATTTAGTCGGTGATACTGTTCATGTGCATGTGGGTTATTCACAGATGATACTGGGATGTTTAATCGATCCAAAGTACTGAGGAAATATTTCCAGCCTGTAGGTTGTAGAGTATTTTTTTATATTGAAGGATAAGGTTCTTCATTAAATCAATTAAACTAGATCCCTTAATAGAAAGGTCTTGAAAATAATTTTAATTTTAGGTCCATCCCCAAGTTATGCTGAGAGAAAGTTTTCTTTAATATGTACTCGGCATTTTTTCACTCCTTTTGTGGAAAGCTTTATATCACTTTGCTTACTGTTTCATCCATTTCAGTTCACCAGCATTTCAGTCTCAGAGTGAGGCTCATTCTCTAGACCTTACGCCAAAAAGAAGTAGTTATACGAGGTTCCTCTAGCTGACCTTGCTTTATAAAGGTCATATACCTCTGTAGCAAAGCCTTTTATTTCTTTATTTTTTTATTAGGGGTTAACCTGAATTCCTTCAAAACCGCTCTCATTTTCATATCCAAATCGTCCTCAGGTGACTGTCTAATAGAAGTATCTGGCTGGGTCAGACGTTTGAACTGATGGGTCGGAACGAGATCAAATTTTTTGGATGTTCTTAGAACCATTTATTTCCTGATAATTCCAACCAACAATTCTCCTAACAACGGGTCTGAAGTTTCTAATACAGGGAGGATTAAACCAGCTTCTGTCAATGCTCAGATAAGAAGGACCCAGACAGATGTTTAGATTTCTCAAAAATGTTTTTCAAGTAACGGATCTGCAGTGAACAGCGAGGATGTCTAATGCAGGAACCTCTGCAGGGAGAGCACACAATTTAGTGTCTATCTAACGGAGGATGATGATGAATGTGTGAGTCTCTAACCTGGTGTTTTAAAGTTCAGTGCGTGCCCAGAGAACAAGGTTGGTCCCAGTCGGTCGGCTGCAACAAGACACACAGCTGGGCCGCCACCCAGAGTGTCCCAGACGCTGAAGTCCCAGAGGTTGGAGGACTGGGCAGGAGATCAGAGCCAAGCAGAGGAAGGAAGGAAGGATAATCCAGTAGCCTATTGAGACCATCCTGATCTCAAGCGAAGCTTTCAAGATTTTACTCGCTAATCACTGATTCTGGAGACTCTCCGCTTAAAGAAAATTTGGAGCTGTTCACCCAAACGAACGTCCAATCAGCGCTGGCTTTGAGGCTGGTTGAGGTGATTAAACTTGGTGAGAAGCGGCGACAGTTCAGTCTAAAGAACATGGCTGCTTCAAATGCTTAATGAAACTTTCGTTGCTTGGGCAAAAGATAGGTAGAATAGATTTTACCTGTGTTTTGTGTTTTATCTGTATGTGGCTACACGTGGTGGCACAGCTTTGTAGCACAAGACCGGTTCTAGTTTTGATTCCCCGCTCTGTGTCTTAACTCTGCATGGAGTTTGCTATTAGTTCTTCCCATGCATGCCTGGGTCCGTTTTGGGTACTCCGACTTCCTCAAACAGTCCAAAAAAAACATGACTGGTTTGGCATTTCCAATTCTGTCCTTAGGGTGTGTGAGGATGGTTGGATATCTTTGTGTTGCCCTGCACAGATATGCCACCTGTCCAGCATGTGCCCCACATCTCCATTTACCCGCCAGACTGGTGGAAACAGGCACCAGCCCCTGAGCCTCGTGGAGACCATCCTGATCTCGCGAAGCTTTCAAGATTTCACTCACCAGATCAGTCTGGAGACTCTCTGTTAAAGAAAAATTTGGAGCCGCTTCACCAAACTTAACGTCCAATCAGCGCGGCTTTGAGGCGGGTTGAGGTGTGACTAACGATCCAGCAGTAGCGACAGTTCAGTCTAAAGAACATGGAGAGCTTCAGCCGATGAAACTAGCGTTAGCGCTATCAAGCAAGTTTTATCGGAATTACAGAGTATTTCTTCACTGAAAGAAGAGCAAAAACACTGCTCTGGAGGCTTTTCTCAGAGGAAAAGATGCTTTTGCTCTTTCCCACTGGTTCTCTGGCAAGAGTTTGATCTATCAATTGGCTTGTGACTGGCTTGTGGTTTTGTTTTAGGCGCTTCGCTGCTCTGTTAGCAAGTCATATGGCCTTCGTTGATCTGACCAACATAGGCCAATCAGCTAACCAGTATTTTCGCCCCTTCCCAAAATTACTTCAACGGAGAAGGTTTCCAGATGGATATGCGGAGCAAATCCAGCAAATCCATCTAGCGGAGTCAGGTTAATAATCCAGAGGGTGAAGCAAAAGCCGGTGTCGAAGAGGTGCTCAGGAGTTCGGGCCAGAAGATCAGAAGTCTGAGGAGGTAACGAAGGGAAATCCAGGACAGAGTCAGAAATCAGTTCAAGGTTTGGAACACAGGCAGAAATCCAGCAGGAGTCTGAGAACAGGTCAGGCAGACAGATCAGAACAAGAATAGGCAGGCTCAGAGGTCCAGAAGCAGACCGGGTCAGGATCAGGCAATCAGAAAACACTTAAAAACACTAGAAAACTCTCCCCACAGGCTCGAGAATAATCTGGCACTGATGACTGGTTAGAGGGATGGTTAAATGGAGGCAGGAGCAGTTGGAGCAGATGAATGGTAATGAGATACTGAGCAGAGCTGGGGCGACAGTGGCGTTGGATGGAGGAGTTTGCCCTGTAATCGAAGGGTTGACGGTTCAAACCCCGACTCCGACTTTCATTGTCGTTGTGTCCTTGGGCAAGACACTTCACCTGCATTGTCTACTGATGGTGGTCAGAGGGCCCGGTGGCGCCAGTGTACGGCAGCCTCGCTTCTGTCAGTGAGCCCCAGGGCAGCTGTGGCTACAATGTAGCTTGCCACCATCAGTGTGTGAGTGTGGAGTGTGTGTGTGTGAATGGGTGAATGAATGTAGTGTAAGCGCTTTGGTCAAGTCTCCTAACTTGAATAAAGGCGCTTATATAAGTACATGCCATTTACCATTTAGAGCTAGGTAGGTGAATGAAATGAGTAATCAGTCCAATCATCAGTGCCAAGATCATGACACCTCGAGATTTGAGCACAGACCGCACAGACCGCACAGATCGTTTTATTCCCACTGTGTGGGAATAAAACGATTTTTTGATGTTTAAATGTTTAGATGTTTTGATGTTTAGAAGGAGATAACTTGTTATTTCCGTTTAAAATATTTAGGGCAGTTTCACACAGAGCTATGAGAAAGTCAGGTGATCTCTGTGCCAGGGTAGCTTTACATTTCTGGGCAGTGTCAAAATACAGTGCCTTTAATTATGGCACAATCCTTTTTATAGATGACAGGCTAGAATACTTATTTGTAGTTTATCCCTGGGACTTTTAAATAGAATCATGTATTTAGCATTCAAGCTAATACAGTAGTTTGGCTATCACAATCATGTTGGTAAAACTGTAGGAATATCTTGGCAACCTGCTCATTTTCTCCTACTTGAAATATGAGGTTGTCAAGATTGTTGAGATCTGGAGATCCACCATCTGTCTCCAGCAGAGAGCGCAGTGGGTCTCCTGGGCTGGAGCCCTCAGCACACCTGAGGATCATCAGCCCATCAGGAGACCTTCCTACATAAGCAGCAGTCAGACCTTCCTTCAACAGCGCCGCAGTGTTGGAGCCGAGTTTGGTTAGCGAACCTGAGCCTCTGTTTACCTTAAGTGAATCTTAGTTGACTCTAGAAGAGAAACTAGATTCTAACCTGCCTCTGTCTTCTTTGCTCACAGAAACCCGACTGAAGTCTGAAGCTCTGGATGAGCTTCCTGCCTGGAAACCTGCCTGCCTGCCCAAGGAAGCCAAACCTGAAGATATCAGTCTGGATTCCTCCACCAGCTCTCAAGGAAGAGTTAGGGAAACCAGCCCAAGGTCTGCTCACAAACCAGCCAGCTAGGACGCGGCTGCTGCTAAGCTCTCTGCTGACCTACAGTCTCTGGACCCAACGGTTCCACCTCTCTCAAAGGGATCAGCCAGAACCTCATCACAAGGTACATTCTGAATAGACACGCTAGACAAACCATCGGAGCTGCCTGGCTAATCAAACTATCCATCTCTGCAGATATCAGTGATTCCAGTCCCGGACCAGTACCTGAACCAGTTCATATTACTCTGTGTGTGTGTTCCTTCAATAAACTCTGTTGAACTTTTACTCAGCATCGTGTGGTGTTCTGCATGTGGGTTAAGTCTCTTAAGCCTATCATGACAAAGATTTACCAGTTGACATTAATCCTTGTCTTGAAATGAAAGTGGGACTCCTTTAAAGGTAATTTAAAGGTATTTCTATTTTGCAAATCAGCATTACGCTGATTGGGAATTTCCTGATTAGGAGACGGTTTGGACAGAAGATCCTAGAACAGCATTACCAGTAGCTGTGGCCATAAGATCTTCAATGCCTGTCACAGTGGCAATCTCTGAACCTAGTGGTGGACGTTGGTAGTGAAGGATGCTGTCAAGCTGAAGAAGGACAATTATTGAGCCTAGTTAGCTTGTGGGCCTCCTCAGGCTGTAAACAGGTGTCATGAGGCCAAACGTGCAGCAGTCTGCATTATGTCCTAATAACTAAAGCTATTCTTGATGCATATTGTTGTATTTTTTAGGCAGGAATTAGTTCTACCTCTTTTGGCCTAACTTTGTACTTAACCCCCTGTCTGCTGTTGATACCTTTGTCTCTAAGGGCCGGATCTATCAAAGGTTTGCGTGTATAAAAAGCGTGAGCTATTTCACTGTGCTTGCGCTAAAAAATGTACAAACTGATCTATCAACAGCGTGCTAAAAAGGATTTGGTCTTTAAAAGCGTGCTAAATAGCGCCTCTTATCCATTTAGTACTTTTTCTGCAATGAATATGCAATATGGGGCGCGTTTACGCACGCAAAAGTGCTGCTCTTTGTGGGAGGAGAACATGTAAATATATTAATTTCAGCACTGCGAAAGTGATTTATTAAACCTGAAAGCAATTTTGCTAACGGTATCTGACTCCACTATATTTAACTGCGTTTCAAAAAAGAAGGTGCAAATGGTCTGTATGCGTAATTGCGCACACATGGCTGCAGCTGGTTGTTGTATGTAAAGAAGGAGACATCGAAATGAATCAAGGAGACGCAGAGACGCATTTTTTTCACTCCGTGTGAATATTTTTGGAATGAACGAGGAAGCGATCATCAAAACATATCGCTTATCCAGCATTGCCATTTTGAAGCTGCAATTCCAGTGATTTGCTCCTCACAGAGCGTCAGCTGTTCCTCAATGCTGGTCAGAGGCATCTCATCTACTGTGCCCCTCCTGTTTTGTTCGCAGATGTTTTGTTATATGCCAGTTTTTCTTTGGTTCGCCTTTTAATATCCTGGTATCTTCTTTTTACTTCATCCACTGTTCGCAAGGTTTCACCGACAGCGTTTACTTTATTACAGATTTGTTCCCATATAGCGTTCCTCTGTGTGACAGTCACACTTCTTTGCTGTAGCTCACTTAAATGTTTGTTGGCTTCATCCACCAACACCTCCATTTCCATGGGGTCGAATTTCCTTTTCGGCTTTCTGCTGTCCAAACTCGCCATGCGTCAGCAAACCACAAAGCAGCGCAAAACCATCATTTAAATAGGGCGTCTCCAACAGTTTTGCACCTGCCACCAGTTACGCAATCACTCTTGTTAAATCACCCGCAAACTGTGGTTCAGCCTCTCGCGCAAAATTCCAGTTTGCGAGCGCAAATTACATGCACGCGCAAAATTGGATCTTGATAAATCTGGCCCTTAGTGTCTTAGTGACTTAGTATCATTAAAGAAAGGCAGTCAGCCAATAACACATGCAGACTGCTTAATTTAAGAGTATTCCTACTAGGGCTGAACGATTTTGGAAAATAATCTGATTGCAATTTTTTTTCTTTATAGTGCGATTTAATGCAATTATTTCCCCCCAGTTTAATCGATCATGTCTTTTTTTAAACATATACAAACAACAAATCAATCTGTTTCATCGCTGTGCAGATTAGGTGCTAAAAGACACGCTGTGTCCTAATTAATGATCGCGTTCTGCCTACGATATATTTCAACCAAAATTGCAATTTAATTTTGACTTTTCTCTACATTACCACAAGCAACAAAAATGGCCTCTAAATAAAGACAATTGCAAACAAGGACTATTTAAATCAAGAACTTTTAATGTTTTTATTAATCAGAATATTATTCAAGAGAACAGCTTTTAATTTGGACATCAGTCCTTGTTGAACATGAAGTCCAAAGTGCAACCAACAAACCAGTCTATGTATTAAACTGATTAACTGGTACTTGTATGGTGCTATGTATGAATATATAAACTCTAAAACAAGTAATAAAATTAGATTATCTCACTGCTGCAACTGTCTTCCCTTCCATGTGGAGGCAAATCCACTTTAAACATTTTACTGACACCTAAAGAACGCGTCTGATTCACTAATTGTTACATAGCCAAAAATTGCAGACGTCCGCGATTTGGAAATTGCATTTTTTTCAATCGCGATTATATTGAAAATGCGATTAATTGTTCAGCCCTAATTCCTACAGTAAAAATATAAAATCCTACATATTATCTTTAGATGCAGAAAAAGCATTTGATAGAGTAAACTGGACATTTTTATTCGCTACTCTACATAAATTTACACTCTGTGTACACAAAATGAAAATAAAAGTTGACTAAGTCTAATACTAAAGTCTAAGTCTATTTTGAAGTTGCGATAATGGCGGTCAGTCTCTCATAGTAACTGGACACAAACTTGACATTAAAGCAAAAATGTCAAAACAAAAAAAACTTTTTTCTATATTTTAATATTTACATAAATGAAGTTGTAGATTTTCATTTTCAGGAATAATCGGTTTTATTCTTCTCCCGTGCATCTTCCACCGATTTCCCCTGTCATTGTTCTGAATCATGATGGCACAAATGAAATTAACAGCGATCGCAGAGCTGCTTGTTCATCAGCTTCCAGATGATTTGAATAACAAAACCCTGTAACAGCACATATAAAGCATAAAAGCCCCCTGGCAGTGGCGGCTTTTTGGACAGAATCCCACAAACACACATTCAACATGAGCAAGGTGGGTAGAGAGATGATCTGAGTTTATATGTCTGGATCAACTGCTGGGACTTTACTCTACAGAGCAGCAATTCCGAAAACGTGACGTAATAACCAAGAGGGGGAAATGAAATCCTTTCTTCTTTATCTATTTCTAGATCATCTTCTATGAGGAGAGGAACTTCAAGGGGCGTCACCATGAGTTTATGAGTGACTGCCCGGATATGTCCTCCTTCCTGAGCAGGTGTCTCTCCTGCAGGGTGGAGAGTGGTTGCTTTGTCGTATACGACCAACCCGACTTCCTAGGAAACCAGTATTTCCTGAGAAGAGGCGAGTATTCTGACCACACCTCTTTCGGCATGAGGGACTCCATCCGATCCTGCCGCTTGATTCCCCAGGTATTCACAGGCAATCTTAAAACTATCCTACAATGACTTAGTGTAAATTATATAACGCATATCCCAGAATGTTGATAGAGTTTCTCTTCCTGACTGTATTCTTTCTACGTCCTATGCTCTTTGTGGCTCATCCAACAGAATCAAAGTTCTTTCAGGATGCAAATCTTTGAGAGGGAGAATTTCTTGGGTCAGAGTCATGAGCTGGTGGACGACTGTGAAAACATCATGGAGCGCTTCCGCATGTCAGACTGCCAGTCCTGCAGGGTGATGGACGGTCACTGGCTGATGTACGAGCAGCCCGGCTACAGAGGCAGGATGATGTACCTGAGGCCTGGAGAGTACAGGAGCATGAGAGAGCTGGGACAGAGCAGCATGAGGCTCAGCTCCGTCAGGCGCATCCTGGATTCTTGTTGAAGCTGAACAGTCATGTGTTCATGAATGAAATAAAAAAGAAATCTAAAACAAAGCTTTGTGATTGTTCTTTGATTTTTCTGTTAGCTTACTTCACGAATATGTTATTGAATACATTACAGAGGAATTATTTTAAATGAGAAACGAGGAAATGTGAAATATTTAAGTTCCGCCAGAGAACACAAGCACCAAAGATAAATATAGAGCTGAAGCCATGACATTTGCAGAGGTAGAAAAAAGAGAAAACCTCTCTTCATTAGCAAATCCATTCATAGTAGAATTTAGTTCAAGATGTTAATTTTTATTTAAAACATCTGAGAAAAAAATGATTAATCAACCGAGGAATTAGAAAGATCAAACAATTTCTGGTTCCGGTTCTTTGAAATGTAAGGGGATTTTCATCCTTCAAATCCCCTTAAATCTATTTTCAGAACATCCTTTTTTCAGGGCTTCTATATGTATATCTATCTTTTCATTATTGTTATTTTATTGTCACAAATGTTTTATTTATCTTAAATAAAAAGTCACTTTACTACCACTTTCTTGTAGTCTACTTCTATAGCTTATGGTTTCTTATTTAATCTATTAGTTTTACATCTTTCTTCTGAAATGGTTCTTTGTTTGCAAATAATATATTGTTCAGTACTTTTTAGAAAAAGTGCTGGTGTGTGTAAACACACAGCAGCACTTAACACTGACATTACTATAACTTAACCCACTTATAAGAGAAGTCACACATTTCACAGGAGGATATCTGCCCTCTGACAAGTTTCAAGCAAAGCCTAAAGACATAGCGAAGGTGCTGTTAGAACTATGCCTAGTAGTGACCATTGGCTGGATGGACACAGCAAAGCGGTGAACGTCAATATCTCACCGTTTGCATAGGGTTGGCTCTAAATTGCACGTTCATGACCAGTGTTGCTCCAAACTGGATTTAATTCATCTTTGATACCAAAAGTTCAGAGTCACAACAGTTCAGCTGCATCAGATTTTAATTTGAAGGAACTTCATCCTCAGGAATATTTAAAACAGGTGCATATTACTAATGCATCCTCAGAGCTGCACCATGTGCATCGTAATGGACCACTTAGACTCTGTCTAAACAATACCAACACTGACCACACTGAAGGTCAGGAGACGGGCCGAAGCACCGTAAAGATTTAAAGGCCACAAACTAATTCTGTGAGCTTTAATTTGTCTTCATATTGTCATAATGGGTTTGGGTTCCTAGCCCATATGCAGAACACACTCAGAAACAGGGAAATAGTTCAACGTTTTAATGAAGAATATTAACAAACGGGTCAGGGGGGTAATCAGGTCCAGGGGCTGGTTACGACTGGGTACAATGTTCAGAGGTTTGAACTGAGCAGGCAGAAGGGGGAACCAGGAGGGCTCGGAGGCTGACGGCAGGCTGAGGGCTTGGTGGAGGCTGAGTTTGGTAGAGCTTGTAGATCACCTGGTTTCAATTTCAGTTTCCCTTCCAGATTTTTCTGGGGGCTGGCTGACAGATCCTTGACAGGTTTGGTTCTCCAGGGTTCTACTGAGATCAGACAGACCGTTTTCCAACAGAGAAAACTCTTAAGGGGGTTTCTGGTTTCAGGCAGGTTCAATCTGGGAAGCAGAGAAGACAAAAATGGATCAGGTTCAGGTTCAGGTTTCGTAGTCTGGAGACTAGACAGGCAGGTTGGCTCAGGGTTTGCTGTATCGTGACTAACACTCTGGCACTGGAGTGAGGTTCTCAGCCTGCTTAAATACTGGTCTCCTGATGAGCAGATGAGGAACAGCTGGTGGAGTCAGGCCCAGCCTCAGGGAGATCCAATACCCCTGGTGGAGGAGAAAGGTAGACGGAAACCCCAGATCCCAACAGTAACACAAAACCCCTAGGAAGGGATCCTCGGCCGCTCTCTGGTGGGCAAGCCTCAGGATACCAACACATATTTCATGATATGTTTTGGCTTGGTGAACAGGTATCCAGTCCATCACAGGGCAACACAGAAAAACAGGACAGACATCCATTCTCACACTCACACACCTAAGGAGAATTTAGAGAAGCCAATGAACCTAACATTCATGTTTTTGGACTGTGGGAGAAAGCCAGAGTACCCAGAGAGAACCCATGCAGCACTCCAGGGAGGACAAACTCCATACCACAGAAAGACCCTGGGCCTGAAATTGAATTTAGAACCTTCCTGCTGTAAAGGCAGCAGTGCTACCCACTGGTCCACTGAGCAGCCCAAAAATAGGTTATTATAGTAAAAATTTTTTAGACCACAAAAACCTCGGCATGGGGAAACCAGAGGATGGGAAATAGCGAGAAGTACAAATATACGTTACTCTGGTCAAGAAAACAGATTTACGCTGCAAATAGATTTTTTTTTTTTTTACTTTACTTTACTACTTATTTTTATGGCGACTTTTACTTCTACTCCTTACATTTTTACACAAATATCTGTACTTTCTACTCCTTACATTTAAAAAAATTGTCTCGTTACTTTAGTTTTGAATCATTTCAATGGGTTACGTTATTATTTTTCCCGTCATCAATACCAAATTCAATCTAATTGGATGGGAATCTACGTTGCATTTGGCCAGCACCACTACAAGATGAATGGAAACAGATTCGGCGGTATTCATTGGCGGCAAATCATTTGCAGCTCGAGTGGCGGTTGGCGTTAGCATAGTAGCATATGGGCGGCAGAGATGATTGAAAATGACGCGACGGAGATCTAGTACTATTGGCAGACATCCCATTTAAAATGTAGGCAACAGCATGAAAAAGTGGTTTCTACTTTTTACACTTTTATACTTTTATAGTAGGGATTTACAAGCCTGTACTTTTGTTACTTTTACTTGCAGAGTAAAGAAGTTTAATCAGTGCTTCCCACTTTTACCAGAGTATTACTCACCCAACACAAGTATACTGTACTTTTTACTCAGAAGAATGCGGAGAGAGTGAGTACTTTTGCCATCTCTGATTTGAAACATGGGTGTGTGTTTTTTTGTTTTTCAAACAATGAAATGCGATCAACTTCAGTACACACAGGAGTTCCACTGACTTTTCACACAAATCCTACATATACATCCACACAGTCAGAAATGACTCAGCAGAAATAATGACCAAGGAGATTGATTCTTTCAGAGCAAGGTTCTTTTGACATTGTAGTCCTGAAATTTATTTTTGCTAATAAAGATTGAACACTGTGTATAAGCTTTTTATAGAGCTTATGGACTTTGGATCAGATACACAGTAATACTTATGCCAAAGCTGCAGCTTCAACTGCATGTTGCTGTGATTAAACGTGTAATCTTCATAGGTTTTGCTTTTGATCTTTGCATACATGTATTTACAGTACTGCATGTACTACATGCTTTGCGTGTTGTGTGATTTTTACTGTTGTTTCTTTCAGGTTGTTATGTGCGTCGGGCACATTCATTATTTTTGTTTCTTTTTTTTTTTTACCCTTTTAGTGTTGTATAGACCTTAGTTGAGTCACATAAGTTTTAGAGTTGATAATTATTTCTTTATTTCTTTTGTAAATGATTTGATTACATTAATTGGTTGTGATATTCCTTCTACGATCGAGCATGCAGAAGCCGCGTCCTGGCTTGCTGATCTGTGGCGTCTCCGTCTTGTGAAGCGCCGCTGACCTCTCCAGCCTGCCATGTGGTATTTTTGTTCGTAAGCCTTTGTTTTGCTGATTTTTGTTAACTTTTGACCTGGTGGGACGGTTGTCCTGTTTTGTTTATTTTTTATTTTTTGGGGTTTTAACCGTTAGTTAAGATACTAGCAGAGGCCAAACTGACCCTGTATAGGATTTGGCCCTCTGCTGTACCGTTTCGTTCTTTGGATAAGGCTCACCAGGTCCAACTTTCTCATTCATACTTTTGTCTTTTGTTTTTCTTAGAGTTTTTTTTTTGGACCGCGGGGAACTGGGGAAAAAATCTGACTCTGTTTTTTTCTCTCTTTTGAAAGCAAACAACTGATCTAAAAAAAAGTTCAGAGATTGAGAATGAAAATATTTCTTTTGAACCTCATGTTTGTCTTGTTTTTCCTCAAATATATTTGTGGCCCTGGGTTATTCGTAACACAGGTATAGAAGCAGATTACGCCGGGCTTTCAGTATTTTCTGTGTTTCTCCCTAACAAAATTCTCAGCCCTTCTCATTTTTCCTCCTTCAGCCTCAGTCTCCATTAGGGCTGCAGCTAACGATTATTTTTAAAATGGAATGGGCTGATTATTTTTGGAATTAATCGATGAATGGGACAAAAATATCTTTATATTAACCTCTTTATTCCAAAATAA
>JAGKQL010000060.1:3197383-3212650 GCA_018398635.1 Cyprinodon brontotheroides
ATAAAATTATTCATACAATTTAGCAGTGATTTTCTTCTATTTTGATTTACAAAAGAAACAATACTATAACACATACACTAGAAATACTAAAGAAAAAAAATTCTGGTTCTTTTATTTTACTTTTGTTGTGAAAATTCAATTCTAATATCTTTATAAGCGGCTGAAGCTGCAAAGACTAGTATTTGTTATTATAGAAAATCAGTTAGTTTTCTATATAATTTTTAGCCTCTATTAAAGAGCCATTGTAGAGGCTCCAAAGAGCAGCGTGTGGCTTTCTGGAGATACAGGTTGCAGACCTGCAACCAACCCTCTATTACACCTATGGATCAATGTTGCAGGAAGTGGTCAAGCTAATTGAAGAAGGTAACAGATTAGGGGAATGCTTTCGAAGCAACAATGACCTGCCCCTTGGCTGTTTAATGTCCAATTTGGGAGAAAAAATGTATGTGCGTTAGCTTCATCCAGGAACATGGGGTAAAAAACATGGAACAAATTATCCCACCAGCATTCAAGCCTGATCAATTCCCTCCCTCCATCCATCCATCCGTCCGTCCATCCATCCATCCGCCTAGTGATCAACCAGCTGCATATCGCCAGGATTGCAGGAGAGAAATAAACTAATTGGTAATTTTTGTGTGTTGACTACCTTTGTGTTGTACTTATTCCATCCAAGGTTTTTCAAAGGGTCCAAATTAGTTATTTTTAAAGCTAGAAGCTTCACGGCTGGTAGATAGCTTTCTTTATGCTCCAGAATGTTAAATTTAATTAAACAGGAATGCATTTGATAGGACAAAAGCCTTACAGTGTGCTGTAACTCCCACAGATGATGGATTAGTCAGCGACCATCTCAGGGGAGGCCCATGAGGAACCTTCCTGCAGACAGAGGCCAGCCATAAAACTAGCACTTACATTGTGCCTGCTTCCTCTTTGTGGAGTGTGAGTTTGAAATATTCGCAGAGTGATTATAAGGAAAAAACTGCTTGCTACATTGGTAGTTACAGAAGCATCTGGGAAGTTTAAATCAATAAAAGACGCTAATGGGCATTAAAAAGAAAAAATTCCATCATAAAAATGATTCTCTTTTTCCCTTGCATCTCTATTTTGCATCCTTTCATGTGTTTTCATAGCGGATTGCGTGAACGCCTGTCAGCTGCAGAAACGCGTCAGATGGCAGGCTTTGTTTTCAGTTCACTGACTCCCAAAAAGTGGATGATTGATTTGGATGAATTACCACAAATGGTAATTATCCTCAGCCCTGAATCACTAAGTGATAACATTTAAGGCGGATTGTGAGGGTATGTCTATCAAGCGAAGTCCTCCTGAATGCACAACACTCTCATGAACTCCTGCTACTCTCTCTCTGTCTCTTCCACAACTCTTAATTTCTCTGTGTAATCCCTAAATGACCTGGCGAGAAACCCTCGCGGGTCGCTTATATTTCAAATTAATGGGTTGGCCTAGTAGGGAAACCCAATTTGGCCATCCCACTTTTAGCATGCTGTAGTCATGAACCACAGCTGTGATGGAAGGATGAGTTCAATTAGCCTTTTGCTTTTTTTAAATCTATAATAGCTAATGCAATTAAAACATGTCCCCACATAAATAAACTTTGCAAATGTCATCATCTCTGTAAGGATTTTTATAAATCTTTATGTTACCGACACAATCTTGAATTTATTGGTATTTTAGAGATGATCAAGTGGTTAAATATTTGTGAAGCATGGAGCCCAGATTTAGTAAAGATTTTGAACATGTAAGAGTGTAAAACCTAAATCGGCTTAGAGCTCTTCTGCTCACTGTATTAATTTCCTAGACAGAGCCAACAATGCAGCCTAGTTTACTATTACCTTCCCTCCAAAATAGAAAAGTCCTTCTAGATAGTACTTCTGTGCTCCTTTTGTGTTTATCTGCAACCCCCAGTCTTCCTTGTTGAGGTCTGACACAAAATTAAAGGAAACTGTTATTTGGATCTTAGTATTTGCATTGGCAAAAACATTTATCTGGGTGTTATCTGCTTAGAGCTCCTACTTTCATTTATTTGATGTGTCCTGTTTTATGGCTTTTGGCAAACTGCAGAAGTAAGCTCTGAGATAGTTTCTGTCTGCTGCCCTTTTGATTTACAGATATTTGAATACAGAAATACATTGTGGGGTGTACAATGTATTCTGTATACAAATATATTTGACCAATAGGTTTGTAGCTGTAGAGGGGTATGAGTGTAAAGCTGAAAACGAACTCCTATATATGTCATAAAGCCGTGGGAGGTTTATAGATGACCCAAATGCAGAGAAGGGAGCAGAGGTGGTTTTCTCGCCAGATTATAAGCTGAAGTCTGTAAGTTTTGAAAAATCACTTTTTTGTCATATTGGCTAAAACTGTCCCTATGCCCAGACAGCAGCACATGTGATATGTAACCTGTGAAAACACTGCTTCAATTGGTCCCGCATACTGCCTGTATTTCAATCTGGAAAGAATAATTCGGGATGAGTCAAAACAACCAATCACAGCCAGAGGAGCGTCTGATGGAGTTTCAATCACAGCTCCCCCCCCCTCACCGCTTAACCTGCCGCTGCCGCCCGGCTGCCACAGTCAGGAGGACACGCGTGGAAGTCATGGCGGAGCGACAGCCACCAGCGAAAGAGAAACTGCCCTTACTGCCCCTGCCGACAACTGCTTACACGGCAAACTTCGGTATAACCAGCATCTTATATCTAGCTGCTTGGAGGTGAGTGTTATCGCTCTTACCGGTTCACACTCCATGCCGCGTACGCTGCTTGGACGCTTCTGGTCGCATGCGGTAGCCGCGCAGATGCTGTGAGAGGGGTGGAGCTTGGAGGTGGGGCATGAGTGAAGCAGAGAGGGTGGGGGAGTGGCGTGAAACCTGTTTTTCTTCAAATTTTCAGTCGAAGTCTGCTCTCTTCTCAATGTTACAGACTGCAGCTTTAATAATAGTAGCAACAGAAGCATATATCCTAAAATAAATGATCAAGGAACACAGGACCCAGAAGACAGGGGAACACATGGGTTAAGGAGGGAATGAAGAAATGAAGTCAACAGCAACTACAGAGGAGGAATATAAATGCCAAACAGAACAAAGAATGGAGTAATCAACTGATTGGGAGCAGGTGTGGACAGAAGGACCTAGAAGGGAGCTAGGGGGATGGAGACTGACACAAGGGGACAACAAGGCGTAAGAAATACATAAGAACTCAAATACAACAACAACAACAAAAAAAAACGCAAAGGCAGAATCATGACAATACATATGATAAACAGTCCTGGATGATAGAAAAAGAGAAGATTGGTGAGAAACGTTTATGATAGAAGCCCAAACTATAGACCTTGTTTTTTTATTGTTTTTGTTAGATCTGAGTTCTGCTCCTCTTTAAAGAGTTCCGTGGAAGAACCTCTTCCAACCCTTTTCTTCTTTCTGTTTGTGTTCATTCATGGCCTCCTCTTGAGATCCTCCTTTTGGTTTTAAACAGTTCAGCCCAAACCATTAATGTTATGTTTCTTCCTACATGAAACCACTCAGTAAATTTTATCTCATATTTTACAATTACTCAGAGCTTTGCATACATTTGCTCCTCCCCTCCTACGGTATTCTCTTTGATGCTCTGGACTCGTTTGCAGACGCTCTTCTCACACAAGTTCCTGACATCACTTTTTTTTAAACACTCATTCACTTGAGTAATTACATCATTTGCACCAAATCTCCCCATTTTATCCCTTTTACATAAAATCTCATCACTCCCTCCACCCACTCGTGCCTGTCTGCAGTCATCACCTCTTCTTTCTCCTCAGTGCTTCTATCCTTCATACCCCCCCTCCCCTTTTTTCTAATGTTTCTGATAGTTCTGTCCTCAGCTTCATTTTCTTGTGATACATTTTTTCCCCCGCTCTTGACCCCGTCCTTCTGCTCACCCAACCTTGAGGTCAAGGCAAACCCAGGTGGGGAATTTCTTCTCATTTTGTCATCCTTCTGCACCTTCCAGGAGGCATCTGCTCTTGTTTGGGTTTGTTCAGACGAGGTGGGATGATGTGAATCTGGCTTGACTGTAATGACTGCATATGAACAATCCTGGAACTGCACGCATTGCGGTGGTTTAATAAAGGGCGTTTTAAAATAAAAATTTCCCCTCTTCATTGGTTTTCATACAGAGGCTCCTTGCTGTTGCATAGCTCCCCCCGGAGGGCAATCTATCCTTTGTTGTTACATTAGCATGTGATTATCTATGTCTTTTCTATTCAAATGCCCCATGTGATTCTCGTTCCTCTCCTACGATCTGAAGCTGATTCTTTTTCTCCTTTCCTCATTATCAATACAATCTGGCTGCTCACACTGTATCCTTCTTTATCTCTTTATCTGCTTGATAATAGTTTTCCTCAGCAACCTAAAGCCATTTCATCGGTTCCTTTATCTGAGGTCTAGTCTGTGTATCTGACACTGATCATCCCTTTTCCCCTCGCTGTCCCTGACTGTCTGCATTATTTCTTTGATCAAATGTGATATTTTTTTTGCTCATTTAGGAGTATATAAGCCTTAGTTTTCACATATTAAACAAAAAGCCATATGGGGAGTTGATAAATGCTCAGCTAACTCCAAATTCATTGATACCTAAGCATTTTGGTGCTTACTAAGTGGCTGCCACGCCTCACGTGCCATGTTTCAGTAGACCCTCTTTAGAAAGGCATTTTTGATATGACAGCTTCCTGACAGAGCTGATGGGAGGAGGGTTTGCTCAGACGTTGCTGCGATCTGGGTCAGACGGACCAGCTGTGAAAATCTGCTCCACAGTCGGCACACATGCAGTACATTGCTAAAAGTGTCCCACACCCATGGAGCTTTAACACATTTTTTTTACAAACACAAAGCAGTAAATATCTGGGAGGGGGGATTTGTTTTTGCTTTTGGGGATTTCGTAAAAAATGTATTCCAAAAAAAGAACATAAAAAAAATCTTGGGGTAAAAATTATTGGTATATTTTGCGCTGTTATCCTGTTGGAAAGGTTTTCACTCTAGCAGGCGCCCTGCCCCTACCTTACAGGCTTTCTTCCAGTTTTATTTATTTATCTTTTCTGCTTTCAGTTTCACCCTTTGCAGTATGGACTTTGCCACCATGAGGATGACATGGAGTGGGTAATCTGTTACTTGTTGACATATCTAGCATTGTTGAAGCGATATTGTGCATACCCTTGCCTGAATTACTTTGATTGCTTCTTACATATGTGTCCATCCATCCTTTTCCATCACGCTTATCCCTGCTGGGGTAGTGAGAGGTGCTGGTGCCTACCTCCAGCTGTCAATGCACGTAAGGTGTCACCCTGGACAGGCCGCCCGCGGGGCTATTATGGGGTTATTATTACTCCACCAATATTCAGATATAGTTTTGCTAAGCAAAGAGTTTTATATTAGAATATGCTACGAGGCTGGCTTTCAACTGCTCAAAGCCGCACGACAGTCAGGTATTTTTAAAAAGGGCATACATTTCGGTGCTGTAGGATAAAAATAGTACCACGTGGGAATGACAGTGCCTTTCCCCTTGCTTGGCGGCTGTGAAGATCGCTTTGGAGATGCTAACCCAACAGCTGAAAGTCTGTCTCTACTGCAAATTATATAGGACCAAGAATAAGGCAGCAGCAACACAAGAAACGGTTTCACCATTCCAAAAGCAGAACTTCAACACAACGGAATCAAAGAAACAGGAAAAAGAGGATAAGAATAAGCCCTCTCCAGATGGAGGCCTCTAAGTGAGCTGTACTGCGTAAATAAGCCTAAAAACTAACTTTTTTCCATTTGGTTTAATCAGACATTGTTGCTGGGTACCATAGAAGGCGAAAAAGGTTAGTCAAAGTAAACGAGGCCGTAAATCTTGTTGATTTTTTAAGAATTGTAGGTTTAATGTAGGTTTAGTAACTTTCCAAAAGCTGCTGTGAACGCTGGATTTTCATTACAGTAAATCCCAGTTTAATTTCTTTAACATCACTTTGTGGATGTTATATATGTGTTAAATCTACCTTGTAAAGGCTTTTTGACTCATAATAATAATAAAAAAGATAGAACTTTATTGATCTTAAATTGAGAAATCTATCTCTGCTGTGGGCTGCCATTTTGGCGGTGCCCAGGGGAGAACTGTGGGGTTAAGGTTCTTGGAGAGAAAGTGAATCTGCAGAGCTGTGGGGATCCGAACTGGGCATTTGCAATCTTCTTTAGAGCACAAGAAGGTGCACTGCTCTAATCACTAACCACTAGGCCAATGACTGTTACAAGACGCTTACAGTTGCTGCAATATGGGGTTTAGCATTGACATACTACTATTCATGGCTTAGGTGTATTGCCTCAATTTTCGCTTGTAAATGGCAGTAAATCATACACAACATCCCTTTTAAAGAGTGATTACCTCAAATTGTTTTGCTATTTTTCATTATCCCCCTTGTTTTTCTATAATGGTGTTTATATTTTAACATAACTCCGACAGTCTTCATCTATGGTGTCTTCTAATCTGTGCTTAGTTTTTCATAAAAGTGTATAGGCTATGTGCACACACTGAGACGAAAGTGTCCCAACAATGGTTTCATAAAAGATTCTTTAGGCGGCTTCCCTACCAAAATTCCAAAAGGTCCATCTGATGAATCCTAATAACATACATACGCAAGTACTCAACTGGGATTTTTTTTTTTTGGAGAATGTGGTAATTTGAGAAAAAATTCATGACAAGCAAAGATTTCACCTGCTTACACATTTTAGGTTCAGCAGTTAAGTGGGATCATCTGTCTCAGTTGAAAAGATATAGTAATCATTGTTCAATGACACCGTAGCCCGTCTTCGGTCACAAGTACGCAGCTTCAGGGAGTGTGTGTATGCAAGGCTTCCCGAAGCTTTTAATGCAATTGCCTGAAACTTCCGTTCAAAGTGCCCAGTTTCCTCCCCTTCAATCCTTTCTCATGCCTCGCCGTTGGCTTCCTCCCATGGCTTTGAGAACTCTGTAAAATAAACAGTGACTGCTGAGTACTCAGACCAAATATTTCTAGCTTTTGCCGTTCTTATGCTGTTCCTACGGGATTCTCGCAGCGTTACCCAAGTTAACCTCCGCTTCTTTTTAGTCAATCAAAATCTCCCCTTTCTTTGTAGTTTGACAATTTTAAGCACGTATTACTTTTCTGTCCCTTTTGATCCACAAATCACTTGCATATTATTTGCACATAAGTTCTATGGGAAAACAAATTTTTTTCTAAATTTCTAATTTTAACAGGGATTGATGCGTCTCTTTTATGATGCTCTGAATGGTACACTCCAACAGCTTTTAATAAGGCTGTTTTCCTTTTCTATCTTTGCAAAAAAAAATCAGTCTTTGCTTTCCAATGTTACCCAAATGTACAAGAGAGGCACTGGAATAAATATGTGTGAAGAGTTGACGTTTGTTTATAAATGCAGAGGCCTTCAAAAACCTTTTGGCTAGTGTTCCTCACTGGCCAAAAAAATCAAACCATAAAAATCTAAGAATGTCACGACTCAGAACAGAAGGACCCAATATTTGAGGCAAGACAAACAGTGGGATTACTCAAAAAGTGTTTGTTAAAAATGAACAGTCTGAGGATCTACTGTAGCAGCGGCTAGGGTGTCTATCACAGGAAACTTTGCAGAAAGGAAACACAGGTTAGTGACTACGTAATTCTAACTGATTAAGATTATGAATGTGAGTCACTAACCTAGTTTACTAGTACAGTCCGTGCCCAGAGAGCGAGGAACGATCCAGCTGCTGGGCTGCCACCAAGATGCGGCAGGTGCCGGCCAGAGTGTCCCAGCTTTTGTTAGAACACTTAAGACCTTGTTTCTAATTTTGGCAGAATTTACAGTATCCCTTTGTATAATCCTGTCACATATAGATAAAGAAATGTACTATTGAATTTACCTTAAAATGCAAAAACCTTCATAACCAGGTGAAATCAACTTGTTTAACTTGGTAAGTGTATTCAGCTGTTCCAGTATTCTCCTTTATTTGTCTCAGTCTCACCAACAAGTCTAACCAGCTTGTATGTTTACACTCTTATCATTTTTTTAGCTGATTATATTTGTTTAAGCCAAACAAACAATGCTCAGTAAATCTTCAAGCCATCTGTTTTATTCAGTTTGAGCTTTTTAAACTATTTTAAACTAAACTCTTCTCTTTAATTTCACCTAAGTCTCTTATATCTTGCTGAATATCTGTTGTTCACTATTAAAAGCTACCAATTCCTAACAGGAAATGTGCTTCAGCTCAACAGGAGCTTTCTCCTTGACAGTTTTGGTCTTTATTTTCTTAACTAGAATTCTTCAAATTTATTATTTTAAAACTCCACTGCCTGCTTAGCATCCATATTTTACAAAGTAACTAACCAGTTTATTCTTATATCATTTCTTCCTGCTCTCAGCTCATTACTTCTCAGACTCCATGAATAGCACCTGCCTTTTTCTCTGTCTTGCTGGAATCTATAAACACTCTGGGCGGATGCTGGAGACACTTGTTAGCCAGGCTGCTTTCCACCTCTGATCTTGTTTAAGAAAGAGCAGCATAGAGATGGAAAACCCATATATATCTCTGTATTCTGCAATCTCCTTTTATACGCTCATATAAAAAAAAAAAAGAGTTCCTCCTTGCAACTCAGCTGCAAAGTCAAAGCCAAATGATCTCTGTGGAAATAAAATAATTCTCACTGCAGTGAGTCTCTAACATAAAATAGACTTCACAGTATATAATCATCCCTGACTGTTGCTTCTTTCTAAGTGAATTGTGAATAGCGACATGTTAATGCAAGATTCTGAACTCCAATTTGAATCTTTCTGCAGGCTGTGCTGCATATTGTGAAAAACGTAGAAGGATTACGTCGCTGCTGCTGAGGTTTTGTGTGGTTAACTTAAAACCCTTCAGAGAAGTTTAGTGTAACTAACAAGTGTTTGTGTACCAGCTCCGGAGAGGGTTCTCAGACCAGATAAAGATGCCCTTTCACATTTAGAAACTTATCTTTATGCTTGGTTATCTTTATCCATCACATACATCCACAACCTTATCCGTCCTCACATTAGCAGCATTACACAGACGTCTTTAACAGAACTGGATATCGGTGAGAGAACATTGATCATTGTAGAAGACAACTGCACAAACAGCCCCCTACTGTTTAATATAAGATCAAAATGAGGAGAAACCCCTCATTTTGAGATGATGCAAAGTTCCTACCTGGTTGAACGTTTTTATACATGATCTTCTGCTGACAGATGTCTTTCTCTCCCATAGGCAGTGTTGTGCCTGAACGCGTTCATTGAACGAAAGTTCATGACTTTCGCTCTCATATTTTTGAAGCGAGAAACGTGAACTGAACGTACTGCATTATTGCCTGGTGAACGTTATTGTGAACTCGCTCTTCATTCTGGTGTCTGTGAACGGCACGCCTTCCTCAGTTCAACTCCGTTCAATAGGTTGCCAGATTTCTATAAGAGGCCACTCCAGGCTAAAACCCGGCTAAATCACACCGTAAACAGGCGCTTAATATGTAGCGGGAAAAACACCCATTCTGGCAACACGCTTGGCCTACCAGTTATTATGTAGCCTACAGCAGCGTCGTCATCAAAACAAAATGCGAGCGTGGAAGCGACAGCAGCATGGGAAGCAGTATGATTACTTAAAACTGGAGGTTTATGACCCGGAGTGAGGAGTGGTAGGTGAGGATGATGGCTTAACAAGTTTGCCCGCCGGGACTCAGTAAAAATCCGCACTTCAGTAACCTTAAATTCCTACCTCAGCCTGGTCCCTCAGTTTGTGTTAGTAAAAAATCTTCTTGAGCGAGGAGGTCTTCAACAGGGGATCCACTGCACTAGAGGGGTCACCGGAGGTACTGCATGAGGGTCTGCATGGTTAGTTGATATATTTTATATTCCCCCCCCTGCATTTCTTTCCCCACTAATTGAAATATTTCAAATACTCATTAACATAGAAATCAACACACTGTAGTAAACAGATAAATGGAGGCAGAGAAGATGTCTTTTCAGTCATCCAATGCTCACATTCAGTAGATCAATACACAGGAACTCTTTCTAAGCCTGGGCACCGCTTTCCTTCACAAACACCTGTCCCATCAACCAGGAATCAGAATCAGAAAAACTTTAATAATCCCAGGGGAGAAATGAATTTCTTTACATTACTCCATCTGTAATAGAGTGACTATAGGACACAATTTCATACAATATATATAAATAGGGGGTCCCAGCTCCATCTCAACCATCAGTTTGGGGGTCCTTGGTCTGGAAAACATAGAAGACCCCTGTTCTTGAGGGTTTTACTATCCATGTAACTTGTTTGTTAAACCTGCCTGGTATAATTTTCCAGGATTCCAGTATTCCTTTTTAGTATGTATTGAAATGGAATTTCAAAATGGAAAAAATTATTAGAATATAAAAAACATTTGCACCTTTTAAAGACTACTTTCCTATTTTTCTTTTAATAATTACTCATAAAAAAGACCATTCAAGCAGCACATTTTTCCTGATGTTTTTGGAGAATATATACTGTAGGGGTGAAAGCTGCAGCTGCTACTAGTGTGAAGTGAATGGACAGCAACAAAGCAGGTTAGTAGCAAACAATATCAAATGCTGTCCCCTCAATGCTAATGTAAAGCCCAAGGTTGGATAAGGATTCAAAACTGGATAAGTGAAGATGAAATCTGACGCACAACAGTTTCAGTGTTAAAACTGATAAAATAATTGCTGTCAGTGGTTCTACAGTAGGCCATAGTGTAATTGGAGCAATATATGAAAGAAAGAAAGAAGAAGAAGAGAAGAAAAAGACAGAACTATGAACTAGTTCGTTTTTTGGAATAATGAACTATGAACTGAACTAGTTCATTTTAAGAATGTGTGAACTGAACTTTGAACTAGTTCAATGCGAAAGCAGAACTTTCCCAACACTGCCCATAGGATTGTACCTAAATAGAATACGTTGGTACACCACTATACAAGTTTAAAAACTTTGTTATTGTGGTTACATTTGTGAACATTTTTGTCTAAATATGCATTTCTGATATCTTCTAAATTTCTTTCTAGTCAAAATTAACATTTCAGACCTGAAAATGACTTAATTCATATCTAAAATAAACATTCTGGATTTCAAAAAATGAAATCATTTTATCTTAATAATCCTGTTGTTACATATTATTTGGATTAGGAAGAAATTTATTCCAGATATTAGTAAACATTTCTAGCTATCTGAAACTTAATTCTTACAAGTGAAATTGTGTTGTTTTACTTTCTGAAATTCAGTTTCTGCTGCCAAAAATTGACCAGAAAGAATCCTATTTTAGTGATCTAAAATTTTAACAACAGAGGGGAGAGTGCTCTTAATAAATGTCAAATCGGCCTGCCATACTGTAACAGACTACATATAAATGTATACATTAACTCAAGCAGCAATCTTCTCACGACTTTCAAATGCTGTTTACTCATTGTATGTATTTTAATATATTTTCTCAGCTCATGTGGTCCTGTTATGTTTTTAACAGATAAAAATAAAACACAAAGTACACAGAATTTATATCTAATGAGCCAAGGAGGCACCATCATTTAATTAGAAAACCTGTTTGCAACTAATGTAGAGACCTGTAAGGTTATACCATTGACTATATGTCCCTTTAAAGGAGATAGTAGAGATGAATGCAGGGTGGTTGAAGGGAGACAAGGAGTGAGGCAGAGGATGTTAGTAGAGAGGCCAGTTGTGGATCATATAGAATTGACCCGAGGGCCCTGGCTGTAAAACAATTGAGAGACATTGGGTGAAATGCTGAGTCAGCTGAATGAGGTTAAAGAAAAAGCACCCATAGATCAGCTGCGGGTATAATAAGTGCGGCCTCAACCAGATGGCCGCTCACACTGAAACCTGGTTCTGCTGGAGGTTTCATCCCGTTAAAAGGGAGTTTTTCCTCTCCACCGTCGCTACAAGCATGCTTAGTGTGAGGGATTGTATTTGGAGTCAATAAGTTGATGCAATCAACTGGTTTTCATAGATAGAAAAACTGAATCAATTTTACTCTATGATCTGGTAGGTTGAACTGTAAAGTGCCTTGAGATGACATGTGTTGTGAATTTGGCGCTATAGAATAAACTGAATTATATTGAATTGAATACCAGGTAGAGTTTCAGCTGGGTCTAGGCCTTGTCAAATATTCAGGTAACACTCAAAAATATGATCTTTTTCTGATCAGGAAAAGCAACATACATTATTCTGAGGTCATGATACAGTAATTCCAGATGTGTTTGTAGTTCATTTAGTCTGTGAAAGAGAAAAGGACTTTAGTATAAGCCTTTCATTAGATACCAGGAATAATGAATGACTTATAGTAGAGTTTGGAACTTCTAATGTCTGTATGTTAAGGTACATGTTAGATTTGACCGTTTTGGATTCTTAGAGTTGAAAAAAGAGCCTTGATTTTCTAGGTAGTCCCCACATGTTGTTTAATAATAATAGCAGCCAAACCAACAGCACTAGTCACACTAGTTTGAAATACCAGTCTTTGTATTTCAATGATACTCTAATTCAATCCAATCTAATCCACTTTATTTATATTGCTCATTTAACAACATAAAAAGTTTCCAATGTGCTGTACATAACAAATTATAAACAACAACACAATACATAAACACAATACAGCAATAAATAAACTAAAAAGGACACAGAGGACCATACAACTACACGTTGTTAAAGGCCTAAGAGTAAAAGTGGGTCTTAAGACGAGACTTAAAACACTCCACTGTAGAGGCAGTATGTATATGGAGTGGCAAAGTATTTTAAAGTCTGGGGCAAACTACAGAAAAGGCTCTGTCCCTCTGATTTTAATCCCTCTTCTTAGGCGCTTATTAACTGAAGATGGCCCTCGAGCAGGTGCCGGAGAATGGAGGAGGTCAGTGATGTATTGAGGAGCCACCCCATTCCGGGGCTCTAAAACAAACTATAAAATCTTTAAAATCCAATTCTAAAATGAACAGGAGCCAGTGCAAAGGCCTAAAGAACCGTGTAATGTGTTTGATGTTTTCTGGTGTTAAAGACGAGCGCTGCATTTTGGACCAACTGCAGGCGGGGGAGAGAGCTTTTGGCTAATGCTCTGAATAAAAGATGCGTTGCAGCAGTCTAGGCGCTAGAAATAAAAGAGTGTAAAAGATAAGATACAAGATTTTACCTTAGATAAAAGACGGAGATGATAAAAACATGATTTTCCAAACTCTATTTATTTGTTCGTTCAGTTTCAAAATATAATTCTAAGACATTGATGGGAATATAATGATTTTACAATTCCATTTTTGCATGTTTTAATCTGCAGCAAACAGATATATATTACCACACCAACCTTGAAAATGTCAAGAGTTTCTACAATTTAAAAGCTATAGAGAAAAGAGAGATAGAAAATGATCCACAAAATACATGTTGGGGCATTACGAATTGTGGATAAAATGTCTTTGGTAGAATAAAAATCAACAAGGAAGGAGTTAAGGTTGTAAAACCGATTGAGGTAAATGGGAATAAAAAGGAGGCAGAGGTGAAAAGAAGGAGGGAGGTTGTGCAGTGCTCTCAAGATATGCCTCTTTGATCACCCTCCTTGCCATCATTGTCTCCTGTATATTGGTTTTTCTTCTCCTCCCTCCCTCAGCCTCTATCTTTATTTGTCTTTTGGACCCACTCCTGATGTTTTTCCACACCCTAGATTTATTCTGAGGTAGCACCAGCCAAGCTCTGCTGCTTTTGTGATCAGTTAATGTCTCTTTAACTGTTTTAACTGTCTTTATTTTCCCTCTTTACTTCTTTACTGCCTCCCCAGTCATATTTTCTCTCTGGGCCTTATCTTTCCTCCCTTTGTGTCTGTTGCCTCAGTCCTTTACTCCACTTTTCTGCCTGGTGGCATGTTGAGTATTAACCACCGCCACTAGGGGCAGTAAAGCCTATAGTTGGATACTACCAATGTTCACTCTGCCATTACATGCTTACCTCAACAACTCATGTGGATTATTTTAATGAATTTGAGGTAAATGAAATGATTTGGATGCTCAGTATTAAACAGCTTTTTCCTTCCATATGATTGTATGCATTTAAAAATCATCAAACCTTCACTGTCTAATCCTGTTTCCTGCAAACACGTCTCAAATATTCAGATGCTCTATTTTCACCAGCTATAAATTACATGAGCTCATCTGGAAGCCCAATTTAAGAGCTAGCAGAGATATGCTTCCTCACCTCTGGTTCATTTTAGGACGGGTTTTGTGCCAAAGAAGAAACCAGGGAGTGACTATAAAAAACGTGTGAAACCAACCCTTTTGTTAATGCCAGTATTTTGTGAATATAATTCACTGTACTCTAGCTTAAGGCTTATTCATCCTGATTCCTACAAAATATTTTCTAATATAAGCAAAGATAAAGGTTGCTTCAAGTCATAACTGGTCAAAGTGGAAACAAGCTTTAGCAAGATCAAAACCAAAGATGTTAACAATAACATCAAAGGCTCCACTGGCTAAATACATCCCATAGGGAATATAAGCTATACTAAGGGTGGTTTTTCCTTGAGTGTCCAGGGAATACTCCTTCTTGCCATTTTCCACACCAAACATCTTTGGTGTGGAAAATGGTTTAGCCGATGCTAAACATGTTAGACTTTTGGAGTCTAGCTTGTTTAGGATCGGCTGTATTCTTGCCTACCAATCATAATAATTTTTCCTCTCCAATGCCGCTGCATGCATACACTGTGTGAGGGATTGCAGTTAAGATAAAATGCAAGTAATATATCCAATGTCAACAAAATATCATCCAGCAGGAGCCTATCCTGCAAAGTCCATGACTAAATTCAATCAGCTTGTTTTCCTTAGAAATGGTTTACCACTATGGCCATACCATATTTAACACTTAAATGGCATTCTGTGTATTAAATCTACACATATCCAATATTTTTTTAGAGTCATTTGTAAAACAATTACAATAACGCTGATACGAAGATTATTTTAAGTATAATTGGGATGGATATCATGATGAGGATGATGGTCGGGTGATGGTGATTGTGAAATGATGGATTGATGGGTGGTGGGATATTTACGATGTTTTGATGTGATCATGATGATGAAGATGATGAGTGATGATTGATGATGGTGGTGATGAAGGATGATGAAGATGATGTTTGATGATGGTGGATGTGATGATGAAGATGATGAGGATGAGGATGAAGATTGAGGATGATTGATGATTGGTGGTGATGATTATGATG
>JAGKQL010000060.1:3213150-3230353 GCA_018398635.1 Cyprinodon brontotheroides
GGGTCTCTGTGATTAAACCCACATGCAGAACACCACAGGAGACTGAGTAAAAGTTAAACAGTTTATTTGGAAGCACACACAGAGTAAATGATCAGACAGGTTCTGGTACTGGTCCGGGACTGGTATCACAGAGTAATCTGCAGAGAGGGATTGTTTGGTTAGCCAGATAGCAGTGAAGTCTTGACAGAGTCTTGATTCTGATTTGTACCGTTCAGACTGATCAATGGAGAGAGGGAACCGGTTGGGTCCAGAGACTGTGGATTCAGCAGAGAGCTCAGCAGTGGCAGAGCTTAGCTTCAGCCTAGCGAGATTCAGACCTTGAGTTGTTCTCCTAGTTCTCCCCTGAGAACTAGCTGGGAGATTCAGACTGAGGATCTTCAGGTTTGGCTTCTCTGGGCAGGCAGGTTTCCAAACATGAGCTCCTCCAGAGCTACAGACTTCAGTCGGGTTTTCCTAGGAGCAGAGAAGACAGAGACTGGTTAGAATCTGGTTACTCTCCAATGAGACTGAGATTCTATGTGCAGGCTGAGGCTCAGGTTTCTGCTAACCAAAACTGGTCAACACTCCGCCGCTGAAGACAGGTCTGGCCGCTGCTTAAGTAGTAGGTCTCCTAATCAGGTGAATCAGCCTCAGGTGTGCAGGAGGCTTCAACTCAGGAGACCCAGGGCGCTCTCTGCTGGAGACAGGTGGTAGATCTCCAGATCCCAACAGTAAGTCTTTATGTAACGATAGAGGATTGCGATTGTTGTGTGCGCTGCAAGCCTCCCCTCTTACTTGCTTCACACAGAGGTTAATACATTTTGTCATAAATGTTTGTGTTAGTGTTTTTTTTAATTGTTTTTTTTTATTTTTATATTACTGTTTTATTATGTGTAACAAAAGTATTAAATTTTAAGAAAAAAATTAATAAAAAAAAAAATGACAAAAAGATCAAAAAAGAAATCACACTATTTCTTAGGAAGAGTATTTTGCTGTGAAACTGAGTGAATATTATCTTTATGAATTGCAGCATGCTTACATCGCCCTTTAAAATAGATCTTGACTGTGTATTTCTTTTTTTTATAAAAAAAGAAGAAGGCATACCTACTTTAATTAGATCATAATGCTGCTATATTTGACATGTTGTTAAAGCATATCTATATGCCTAAATTTTTAAAAGTAATATTTTTTAAGGTCATGTCTGAACTTTTGTGATGTAACACAGTATTTTCAGTATTTTTGAATGTCATATATGTTATTCGTATGTATTACTAAATTGTCAATGATTTAAAATTGTGTCCTTTTGTTACTAATGACATTGTGAAATTTGTGCAGTGAATACCTAAAAGTCCGAAATTCAGCAATAGGACACGCTGACTGGTTAAAAATGACATGATCGTTCCCAAGCAGGACGGTCCACGGTAATGGTATAAATCTCCAAATAAATTTTGTCAGTTAACACCATATTGGTGAGAATATTTAAATATTGTGAAAGTTAACGTATTCAATGCTTTTCTTTTGCCAAGGAAGTGATAGAAGGCTTCTGATCCCCAACCCTGTCATTTAGTTTTACTCCACAAGAGACATAGCAAAGGAAAAGGAGATTTTGTTGAACTTCTATTCTCTCTCAGCATCTGGTGTTATGTGTTGATATCAAATGAATCCACCCCTATTTTCTGTATTATGTCAAACCATGTGCATCATTTGAAATTCAAACCAATTACAAAATGGGTGACAGTGTGTTGGTATGTTTTACAAGTCTCTCATTTGTGGTTTAATTTCATTTTATGTAAAAAGTTGGATATGACACAATTACAATATGTGTGTAAAATTTAAATTTTTGAAAATTCACTTTTTTTACGGTATTCAATTCTACAGTTAACAATTTTTATAAACTTCAGCAACAATATAGTTTTGAACAGGGAGACAACTGCTCCTGTAATTGATTGATTAATTACCTCCTGGGCAGGGACTGCGACACTGGCCACACCTGAATTCATACAACTGTTGTAATGGTTTCTAATACGAGTCTTCATTTCAGAATTTTTAAAACTGGACATTTCTTAGGTTAAAAAGATGGATATGACACAATTAAATATAACTTTTCCCATTTTAAAGTATATGACAAAATTTAACATTTTAAGAAACAAATTTTTACATGGTCATACACATCAAAACCAAGGCACATAAAATGCCTTTTTTGATGAAAATAATAAAAAGAAGAAAATGTAGGTGGTTGTTTTCATCCCTCTTGCATATCACATTTCTGCTAAGAAGTGTGACACTTTGAACACCTGGTTCCATACAGGATAACTTGGGAACTTAATGGTTTTCTTAATAGCTTTGTCATACTGTGGTAGTATTTTTATTATAAATATGTAAACCTGTTTTTGGAAATCACATGCAACACATAAGGAACAAATGCTTTTCAATATGCAAAATTATGTCAATTATTTTTGATGAGAATCCTCATTTTTACTACCATACATATTGTACTTTTTTGTAACTTTTCCGACATGTCCAGGCTAAGGTGGTGGAGGCGGGCATTTTAACATACTTTGATTACATGTTGGGTGTATTTGTTTTGTTTTGTCATAAATAAATGTTCTATACTGTAAATATGTAAAGTGTAAGGTGGATTTTCAAACACCTACTGTTATTCTGTTTCTCAAGAACGCGTGTCGCTGATTAATCTTCCAGTTACCCTTAAGTTGCGAGCGTATTGGACAAAACAACTTCATAACTTCAGGGTGCTAACAACTGGAAGTCAGAAACCAGGCAACTTAGGTTAAAAAAAGTCAAAAGTGCTATTTTGTGTTTTATTTGAAATGACACATCAGATGTTGTTGGTTGTAAGTTCTGGTTGATGTTCCTCTGTCAACCAGATGTGCCTCTGTCAACCCAGCAATGGGGTGGTTAAAGTCATTGGAAATGACACACTGTTTTTTGTGGTGGGCTAGAGGTGTCCCTCTTAAAAAGTCAAAAAGGTGCTTTTTAGAGAGTTTTTAGCAATGGGCATGCACGGCAACTTAGGTTAAAAAAGTCAAAAAGTGGTTTTGTTCTAGAGAAATGTCCCTCTGTCAACCAGGTATTGCCCACAACCAGATGGTGGGTGTCATTGGAAACAGAGAGTTTTTCACAATGGGCAGACGCGAACTTACTTAGGTTAAAAAAAAGTCCAAAAGTGCTTTTTTTTTTTAATTGTGTTTTATTTTGAAATGACACATCAGATGTTGTTGTCGGTTTGTGGTTTGTGTTCTAGAGGTGTCCCTCTGTCAACCAGATGTGGAAGTCATTGGAAACAAGAGAGTTTTCCAAATGGCACGGGCAACTTAGGTTAAAAAAGTCAAAAAGGTGCTTTTTAATTGTTTTATTTTGAAATGACACATCAGTTGTTGTTTCTAGAGGTGATTTGTGGTTGTGTTCTAGAGGGTTAAAAAGTGTCAATTGTGTTTTAGATGTGCTGGATGTTGTTATGGTTGTGTTCATTGTCCCTCTGTCAAACAGGAAACAGAGAGTTTTCCAGCAATGGGCACGGCAACTTAGGTTAAAAAGTCAAAAAGGTTTTTAATCTTTTTTTTGAAATGACACATCAGATGTTTTAAACAACAAAATTTTGGGCAAAAAGTGAAATGACACAGCAGATGTTGGGTGTCGGTTGTGTGGTTTGTGTTCTAGAGGTGTCCCTCTGTCAACCAGAATAATGCTGGAAGTCGTATTGGAAACAGGACAATTTTCACAGCAATGGGCCACGGCAACTTTTATTTTGAAAAAGTCAAAACAGCTTCAGCAATTTAAATTGTGTTTTATTTTGAAATGACACATCAGATGTTGCTGTCAGTTTGTGGTTGTGTTCTAGAGGTCCCTCTGTCAACCAGATGTGGTGGAAGCATGGCATTAGGTTAAAAAAGTCAAAAAGGTTTTTAATTTATTTTGAAATGACACAGCAATGGGTGTGGTTGTGTTCTGAGGTTAAAAAGATGCAAAGACGGTGCACGGGTTTTTAAAAGTTGTTTTATTTTGAAATGACACATCAGATGTTGTTGACAGTTTGTGGTTGTGTTCTAGAGGTGTCCCTCTGTCAACCAGATGTGCTGGAAGTCGTGGAAACAGAGAGTTTTCCAGCAATGGGCACGGCAACTTAGGTTAAAAAAGTCAAAAAGTGCTTTTTTATTTGATATGACACATCAGAAATGACACATCCAGGATCCAGCGGTGCTGGAAGAAACATAAATACAAAGTCCCTAAAAAAAAGTCGAAAAAGGTGTTTTTAATTGTATTTTCAGTAGATGAAATGACACATCAGATGTTGCTTTTACAGACTTGGATCTTGGGTGCAAGTATTGTTAAAAAAGTCAAAAGGTGTTTTTTTATTTTTGTCTTGACACACATGTGAAAATCGAGCCTTGCTAGACTGTTATTTTCCGTCAACCAGATGTGCTTGGAAACTCTGAGTTTTCCAGCAACAGGCCGTATCCACGGCTCCAATTTAGGGCGAAAGTTAAAAGTCATTAAATAATTGTGTTGCAGATAAATAGAAATTGTCAGTTCTCAGATAAGATCCTAGAGGTGTATCTATAACAACCAGGGATTTTTGCTAAAAGTAAAAGATTAAACAGTCCTTGACTGCAATGGCACGGTTAAAAAAGTAACTTTTTTATTTTAAATGACACAAAATAAAATTGACAGTTTCACACCAAGTCCCCCAATAAACCTGCTTTTCAGTTGACTGGGCATGGCCCTCAAATTATCACCCTCAACCCGGGCAATTGTGTTTTATTTGAAAATGACACCTGGTGGTTTGTCGGGTAGGTGTCCCTTCTGTCAAATAAAACTGGCCTGAAGTCATTGGAAACAGAGAGTTTCACCAGCAATGGGCATCCACAGGAATCAGGTTAAAAAATGCTTGTTTTATTTTGAAATGACACAGCAGATGTTGTTGTGGTTTCTAGAGGTGTTTTCAATGGAGTTAACTTATTATTTTTCACATCATCAATACCAAATTCAATCTAATTGGGTTAAAAAGCGTTGTTTTATTTGAAATGACACATCAGATGAATGGACAGTTTAATTCTATTCAACCAAAGGGAAATCATTGAAATTAGAGTTTCGATGGGTTAGCAACTTAGGGTTAAAATTGTGTTTTATTGAAAATGAACACATCAGATGTTCTTGACAAATTTAAAGTTGTGTTCTAGAGGTCCACTGTAATTCCAGATTTAAAGGTAGCTCCTTTGTTTCCTGAGAGTTTCCAGCAATGGACGAGCACGAAAAAAGTCCAAAGGTGCGGTGTTTTATTTTGAAATGACACATGGATGTTGTTGATCAATCGCGAAGGGCGAAATAGAGGTGTCCCTGAAGTCAACCAGATGTGGTGGAAGTTGAAACAGAAACCGCAATGGCTATGGTGCCACTTAAAATTAAAAAAGTCAAAAAGGTGGTTTTTCTTTTTAATTGTTTTATTTTAAGAAATTTACAAACCTGTATGTTGCTGTCACTTTTTACTGGAGTAAAGACGTTTAATCTGTACTTCCCACTTTTTTACCAGAAGTCATTGAAACAGATCTGTACTTTTACTCCAAATGCACGGCAACTTTTTTGCCATCTCTCTGTAAATATATAAAAAGTACATATATATATATAGTCAATTTGTCAACCAGCTGCTATTTAAGTGGTATGGGGAACAGATTTACAGGAAAACACCCTACCCAGGTTTGTTTCAACAATGATACATATATATTTTGCATTAATAAACCTTAAGAAACAGATGATTGTAACATGTATTGTTTTAATCGTAGGAACGATGCTCTAGCATTATGAGATACATCAATTCAAAGCATGTGTATTCAATGAGGAGTAAAACCAAAATAATACATTTCTTACTTAAATTCCTGAGCACTACAATTGTTTGGTAAATCTTGATACTACTACAAGCTCCCTCTTGTAACTGCACAGCATTTAGATTCTACGTTCAAACTGCAGGCATTAAATGCTCAGTTCCGATTTTTATTTTATTTTTTTTTTTGTCAAAACCCAGGCCCTTTTGTGTTTTGTAATCTCACTGTGTGAACTGCATTTCGCCAACTTAGATGTCAGTGCATGTGCGGTATGATGCCTTAATGATGTCCTTGTAGAATGCTCTGTGTTTACAGGGAGTTAACATGAATGTAGTGCTTGTGGTTGTCATGATGTTCTTATCAGGTATTTGTCCACATTCAGAAAACTCCCTACAAAGTGTTAAAAGTAAAAAGTTAGTTTTTCACAGAATAGTAGAAGTATCTTGGTGCATATGCCTGTCCTCCCACTAAGGTGGTGGTGGAAAATGGTTTCCAGGAAGGAGACTTGTTCAGAAAACCCGGTTTTGTCTTTTGGGCACAGTAAGTCTGAAACAAGCAAGGTGAAGCTTTGAAATGTTTCGGTCAGGAGTGGAGGACCCCTGCTGCCATTTACAAACTGGATCCAACAATGGGCATTTTCTGAGAGATTCTGGACATAGACAACCAGCAGGATCCACCTGGAACAAGGAATCTTTAAATTAAAATAGAGGATAAAAACATTTCAAAGAGAGAGCAAAACAGGCTGGGGTTCAGGTTTGCATTAATTTTAGTGTTACAATCAGTCCTAACTCCTCCCTAAATGCTGTTCCTGATGACCGTCAACCAGCTTCAGGTGTGCCTCATTAAAGGCCGCTGTTCTGTCAGAATGTCATACATGGTCAGATAGACATACAGGGCCATATCATCCCATCAACACTTGGTATATGAAAAGATTTTAAAAAGCAATGGTGCATTTTTTAGGGTGACCATATTTTTCATTTTGAAAAACCACAATGCACAATGAAAGAAATAATGTCTCATCTAAAACATCCCGCACTTAACAATAAAAAAGTTAACAATAACTCTCAACAATAACAGATGATACTCAGCCTCAGTAATGAACAAAATAATGTCTGTTCTTGTTCGCTATTGGTAAAAATAAATTAACAAATTAGCTAATTAACAAAAAATACCTCTTGTGTAAAAAAATTCAAAATGTACCAAAAATAAAAAACACAAGTCCATTAGCCCTTTGCAATTGGACACCCCAGACATATGTGCACAAGGCCTCCCCATTTGTCTCAATCTCGTCTGAAAGCGGGAAACTCTTTGTACCGCCGGTGCATACATTTGCGCATGTTGCTGGCGCACCAGCCACGCAATCTATATTCTGATTAAGAACAGGGCTGCCCCACTGGCGTGGCTCAGGATTACGTCACCGCAGCATCGTGACATTTCCTCACTTTCTAAAGCGCCGAGGAAATACGGTTTGTCGGGGACGGACTTTGGTCACCCTATGTGCATTTAAACATCAATGTGCTTTTACGGTAAAATTAACATTAATTGATAAAGGCCTAACCAGAAAAGGGAAATCATTTAATGGGAGTTGTTTTTAAAGTTGAAAAGCTTGAATAAATATAAACCCTTCAGTTCCAGTTCAATTCTTCGGTGGCGGCTGTAGAGGGCCACCCCACCCACCTAATGACCCTTTAAGACAAAAAAAAAAAATTTCTTTTTGAATTTCATTTTAAATCAATATTTAAAATATTTCCTAAACAAACTTATATATTTTTTTTAGATGTGCAAGATAAATTACGTTTTAATTATTAATAAAGCGTGAAGGAGGATGCATTTGTCAGCTACCATAATCAAGAGTTTTAGAATCGAACAGACCTTGGGTGCCGCTGGCGTACCAGATCTGCTCAGGGGCCATGCCATTCTTATGACTTTAACATATGACAACCCACTCAGGCAATCTGTTTTTCATAAGAATAAAATCCCTTTTGAGTCTCCATATATTCTTACCTATCTTTTCTATTATTTTACATTTCATTGGTGACCTAAAGTAGCTGAAAGTAGGAAAACAATCATTCTAAGTCTTTGGAAGAAAGTACTGCATTCTAAGACTGAGCTCAAGCATTTAAGAAGATGACCAAAAAGTCTCAGCTTATTTTTATTCATTTTATTGAGATCTGAGGACAGAAAAAGACAGATATAACATCTCAAAAAAAAATGACTTTTTGTAGAGATTTTGGACATATAAAACAGCTATTTTACTTGTGTAAAAAAAAAAAAAACGATTGTTGTTGACACAAAGTTAAAAGTATAGTAGCTAACCCATTTAGGCGGGGAGAAAGCATTGCCGCATTTCTACCATTCAAGCGGGCTGTTCGCATCATTCCTAACCATCATTGACGCCTTGAGAGCATATAAGTCAAGCAAGAAGAAAGTTTTTTCAAGCAAAACATGGAGGAGTTTGACAGAGAAGAGTTGTCGGAAGGCAGTGATTTTGAGGAGTGTGTCGGTTGAGGCGGTATAGATGAAAATGATGACTTTGAACGGCTGAACCAATCGACCGGGATTTGTGGTTAAGACATATGTTCGGAGACGACGAGCGGACGCCAGCTTAATGGCGAGTTTGAAGGTTTTGCCAGTTACTGGAAGACGGAGAACTACCACCGCAATGCACGGAGTGTTTTCAAACGCACACCTGGGAGTGCGAAAGTTTGCCTGCAGGCGCCACACCGCTGCAGGCATTTGAGCATATTTCTTAATGAAGAACTTTGGATGCATCTTTGTTACGAGATGAATAGGTACAGTGACCAAACAAACCAAACTCCAACAAGAGCAAAAGATGGCAAAGTGGTCACCCGACTGTGACGGAGATGAAAGAAGACATTTATTGGGCTGCAGTATATGGGCATGGGACTTCTTGTGTTTTGCCAGTAAGAAGAGATTATGTGGCGACAGAAAACCCTCCAGGGCGCGGATTCCCCAAAAATATGTCCCGGACAGATTTGTAGCCATCTGGAGTAAGTTGCAATTTATAACAGACATATGCATTATTATGCATTATAAAACTGTTAATAAGTAATCATCAGATAGTTATTTATGTAATGTTTGTTCTTTTATTTTAAAACGTTTTATATTGCACATTCTCCAATGAAGGTATGATCACATATGGAAAAAATAAAAGGTTGAACTTTTTTTTGATTACTACTTTTCACTTTTTTTTTTTTTTGGAAGAATTTCAAAGATAAATATATTTTGAGTTCTATCTGCTACAGAAGCTGAGATATCAATAATTTACTAGAAGCGTTGACACAGTTGCTGAATTTACAGAAAAACTTCCAGGTTTTAGGGGTATTTTTAAATTAGCCATAGGTTTTAAAAGGTGATGTTTTTTCCAAGCGTTTTAGGCCTAAATGGGATTAATATGGCCTGGTAGCTACTAAAAACACTGCTAGCCACAAGCTACCCAGCTCTCTGTGGGGACTGTCTTTTGTGTTTGTGTGTCTGTGTTTGTCTCCCTTTATCCACCAGGAGGCCTGGTGCGGTCGCGCCTCCTCACACACACACCTGCTGTTGGTTTCCTCATTGAACAAAGTGTTCTTAAGCTGCTGAGAGCTGCCACTACCTCGGCGACACAGTGTTTGCCAGTTTTGGGTACTCTAGCCAAGCTGAGGTTTTGCTTTCACGTCAAACTGAGTTTTTTTTGTCAACCTGAATTTAACCTGAATTTAACTTCATGCCTCTGCGGCATGAAGTCATCCTACAAGTGGATGTTTTAGGACCTTCTCTCCCTGGAAGGATCCAGCTCAGCTTCAAACTGAGCTGGGGTTCAAACAGGAGGGTTTGGATCCACTTTCAGAATCGTTTGAGCTTCTCACTGAGAAAGGGATTATTCTCCCTCACGACCCGTTCAAAAGTACCGTAGGAAATCTACAGTGGCAGTCAGTTTCTCTGTTCACCTACTAACAGGCGGCATTCTCGGTAACCCTGTTCTGCCCTCCACCGAATCAGACAAGCGGCTGGAACCGCGGCACACAGGCAGGAGTCAAAGATTCAACAACTTCTCTCAGAAAGCGTGAGGTGGCAGCCCAAATCCTCTCTCTCAAGTTCACGAGTCAAAAATCCCACTGAGCCTGAACCCCAGCACGCTGTGTCTTCCCCTCACTTTACAGTGTTCAGAGCAACACTTCTCCCTCTGTTTTTACTTCTTCAATAAAACCTGTTAAACCTTTCCCCTGGTCTCTCTGGTTGGTTTCTCTGAATGTGGGTCGAGCTTTAGATAAAACCATAACAATCACCCCCTCTATATCATGGTCTGACAGTTACTTTGTTCACCATAAACATATATATATATAGATATATATATCTATATATATATATATGTGTGTATTTTATCGTCATGTAAAACTTCGCCGGTCTTTAGACATGCTAAACACGACATTAGAAGCCGGTTAGGCACTATGGCAGCTGCATGATTGTATTACCGTTGTCTGGGCAACCATAATGTTTTACATCAAGTGGAAAGGTTCAGCCAATCATGTAGCGTGCGTCACTACGGCATGCTCAGGACCTGAGCAGATCTGACCACCGAGCAAGTCTGGTACCTACACTGCGCTATGATGTAATGCGCCTATAAATCTGGCCTTTGGAGGGACTTATACCCTGAATTCAAATGGATGATATGTCCTCAGGGGCACAACTAAGCGACCTGACCTGAGGTGACGGGAAGTATATTTTTTCACCACCTCCTGCCACAGCCAAGACGTTTTGCAGTGTGGGTGACAGATCAAGTCGTGGGATCTGGAAGTGCATGGGAGAATAGCGCCAAAAAAAGACCTTTTCAGGACCTGGTTTTAGCAAAGAGGCTTGGCTAACTGCATGCAGCAGGCTACGACTTTATTCTGCTGACAGCCTGCCTCACTTTTTCCAAATCTCAGAATCTGACCCAGCATGGATGAAAGACTGGTAGGACTGATTTAAATATTTCTTCAGAAGAAAAGGGAAAAAAGCATTAACACTCTGGGATTCAAATGGAAAAATAATATAATAAAATGAAATTTTTGTAGATGTTTGTCAATTTTTCATAGTTGTTATAGTAGTTAAATAAACCGTTCTCAGAAAATAAAATCGTTTTTTATATTAAAAGATATAAAGCTGGGTAATAGCTTCTCCATTATTAAACTGGTACATTGTGACACAATATTGGACCATGCAAAAACACAGACTTACCTTCACAAAGCCTCCACAAAAGGACAACATTTATGTACAAAAAGTAAACCTGTAAATGATGAATTATGTTAGTTTTTATAATGGCTTTGTTGACAGTCATATAAATATATACTGGTATGATAGAATTTGTATACATTTGATTGGTTTTTGGTATATGTCTGAGTTTATGCCCCATTAGAAAAACACCACCATATTCAATATTGTATATTTGCTCTGACATTGAAAATATGTAATGTGTAATATTTAATTGTATTTTGTGAGTAGTTAATTTAGAACAAAGGACATCAACAGTTTGTTTAAATATATGTATTTTTTTTATTTCTTTTGCTTTATCTTTTTGTAGCTTCTACATCATATCTGTGATCCTCCTCATGCTCATAAACCTCATTGCCTCCGTATCCCATCTCCTTGAAGCTCCTGTACTCTCGGGCCTCAGATACATCATCCTGCCTCTGTAGAAGGGCTGCCAAATTTGCATCATCCAGTGACGATCCATCACATGGCAGGACATGCAGTCGGACATGTGGTAGCGTCCATGATGTTTTCACAATCATCCATCCAACTCATACATCTGACGCGAAGTTCTCTCTCTCATAGATCCTCATCCTGTAGGCTCCCCTGTACTGTTTGGAGGATAATTACTCAATGGCGCGCGTTTACGACTAAACAAAATTCATAATAATCATATTTTTGTCTTTATACCTACCTACAGGGGATCATACGGCAGATCTAATTCCACCACTCAAGCCCATCGTACTCATATGGTCACCATAGTCTCCCCTTCCCTAGTGAAATACTGGTTTCCCATGAAGTTGGAGGCCGATGCGTAAAACAATAAAAATCCATACTCCACCTTGGAAGGGTTACATCTGCTCAGGTGGGAGGACATGTCGTCTCACCAGTCACCACTACCCTCTTCATAAGAAGATAATCTGCTTGACCCACTGAACAAAGATGGTTGAAAAGACGCATTTTGACATATATTAGATCCAAAGATTTCTACATTTGTTTTGAAAAGTGAAAGGTGAAAAGCCATAATTTTCAAAGCATCTATTAATGTTCTAAAGTGTGATAAAATCTGTTTTGACCAAACACGGCCCAATTTTCAACAACCGTTTTTGGACTAAGTATAGATGGACGGCCCACAGAACCAATGTCCAAATGACTGGTGTTTTGGGGAAAAGCCTTAACTTGGAATTGTTGAAAATACATTGAGAGCCCAATGTCTTTCCATTTTGATGAGGACCAAAATCAGACTGACTGAAGCACACCCCAATTTTACCAACTTTTCCGGACTAAATCAAGTTATGATGGACCGAGCATATTTAGCCTAAAACCAATGTCCCAACAGGCGTCTGTTGTTTGCAGTTCATACTTTAAAATATCTATTTATCAACTAATAAATTCACATATTCACATAAATTCAGATATCTTTAAGCTTACCTTGCCCTTGCTCATGTCAACTGTATCCATGGTTCTAGTTGGAATGCTGCTGATAATGCTACTCTGCTGTTCTTTCTGATTTAACCCATGTTTTATACCGACACTCCCCACAGAATCATTGGCCCCTGTTGTTTTAAAACCCTTACTCTGCAGTATGGTATAGAGCCCTTTAATGGCTGCAGGTCTTTAGTATCTGTCTGAGCTCAAAAACTTTAGATCATACATCCCAACAACACACACATCCTGTCGAAGCTGAAACAAAGCATTGTTATCTATGTTTCCTTTTGCATTTTGTTCAATTCTGCTCACACCCCCCACCCACCCACCCCCAAAAAATAACTGGCAGGTAATCACTAGATTTCCTTGAAGTAAAACAAACTCTAACACAACTCTAACATATATAATAATTTCAATTTAAATATAACAGTGAGGGAATAACATATATATACATATATATATATATATATATATATATATAGAGAGAGAGAGAGAGAACTGCTATTCGAAAGTTTGTGGTCACACACAAATGTCCTTATTAGAACTTTACCTTGTGTGTGTAAGGTAAAGCACTGTACTTTTCAATGAAAACAACTTTAAACTAGTCTTAACTTTAAAGAAATACACTCTATACATTGCTAATGTGGTAAATGACTATTCTAGCTGCAGAATGTCTGGTTTTTGGTGCAATATCTACATAGGTGTATAGAGGCCCATTTCCAGCAAACTATCACTCCAGTGTTCTAATGATACAATGTGTTTGCTCATTGGCTCAGAAGGCTAATTGATGATTAGAAAACCCTTGTGCAATCATGTTCACACATCTGAAAACAGTTTAACTTCGTTACAGAAGCTACAAAATGGACCTTCCTTTTGAGCAGATTGAGTTTCTGGAGCATCACATTTGTGGGGGTCAATTAAACGCTCAAAATGCCTAGAAAAAAAGAGAACTTTCATCTGAAACCTCGACAATTTATTCTTGTTCATAGAAATGAAGGCTATTCCATGCAAGAAATTGATAAGAAATTGAAGATTTTCAACGGTGTGTACCAATTCCTCTCAGAGGACAGCACAAACAGGCTCTAAACAGAGTAGAAAAAAAGTGGGAGGCCAGTTGCACAACTGAGCAAGAAGATAAGTACATTAGGAGTCTCTAGTTTGAGGAAACAGACGCCTCTACAGGGTCCCCAACTTCAGCATCTTTATCAAATAGTACCCGCAAAACACCAGTGTCAACATCTACAGTGAAGAGGCGGCTGCGGGATTCTGGGCTTCAGGGCAGAGTGGCAAAAGAAAAAGCCATATCTGAGACTGGCCAATAAAAGAAAAAGATTAAGATATGGATATATATATAAATTATCTACACTACCACTCAGAAGTTTGGGGTCACCCAAACAATTTTGTATTTTCAGAAAAGTCACACTTATTCACCACCATACGTTGTGAAATAAGTAGAAAATAGAGTCAAGACATTGACAAGGGTTAAAATAATGATTTGTTTTTGAAATAAGATTTTTTACATGAAACTTTGCTTTCATCAAAAGAATCCTCCATTTGCAGCAATTCCAGCATTGCAGACTTTTGGCATTCTAGCTGTTAATTTGTTGAGGTAATCTGGGAGAAATTGCACCCCACGCTTCCAGAAGCAGCTCCCACTAGTTGGATTGGTTGGATGGGCACTTCTTGCGTCCCCATACGGTCAAGCTGCTCCCACAACAGCTCAATGGGGTTCAGATCTGGTGACCGCGCTTGGCCACTCCATTACCCATAGAATACCAGCTGCCTGCTTCTGCTCTAAATAGTTCTGCACAATTTGAGGTGTGTTTAGGGTCATTGTCCTGTTGTAGGATGAAATTGGCTCCAATCAAGCGCTGTCCACTGGTATGGCATGGCGTTGCAAAATGGAGTGATAGCCTTCATTATTCAGAATCCCTTTTTACCCTGTACAAATCTCCCAATCTTACCCGCACCAAAGCACCAAAGCAAACCCCAGACCATCACATTACCTCCACCAATAGGAATAGGAAAAAATATATACTTTAATTAGGTGTCTATACACTTGGTTTGTATTTATTGATTTGGTTTAGCTGAGTTAAAAAGTTTTACCTGAATTACAGAAATTGTTTTCCTAAAAGTTTACATGGTGAATCTTAAAATAGCACTCAACCAAAATGCTTTTTACTGCATTTTGCGATATCGATTTATTTATTTTTTGCACTGCTCTGAACCTTCCACATCAATGCCTTTTTGCACCATGTCTCTGCCACACTGTGTACATTTGATCACTGCTGCACTTTATTAATGGAAATGTTTTTTTTACTTAAAAACTGCTGCTCATTCAATTTTCAGAAAGTTGTAGGAACAAAATTTTTTGTTTTGTATACACTCTGTGTATACAAAATGACCAAAAATGTCCAAGTCTAAGTCCATCTTACTAATACACAGCTCTTGTGAGATCTGTCAACCACGTGATCCGATACAATCTAGTTAACTTCCATCATATTTATAAATTAAATCACAATACCCAGTTTTTTGGATGGTATTTTGACTTTGAAAGGTTAATTGGTTTGCATTTTAATGTTTCATATGCAGCTAATATTACGTAACTGTTTTGCATAATGTCCTTGGAAAATACTTTTTTTGATTTAAATTCTGGTGCTTAAATTGAATTGCTTTTTATAATTCAACTGATGATTATTCAATGCGATATATAAATAATTGTATTTATTGATGCAGGAATATATGTTTTGCTTTGATTTTGGTTATTCTATGTTGTTGTTCCGTTTTTTCCATCGTTTGTTGCATTACTTCTCAGTTTACTCTTCATTTGTGTTTATTTTAGTGATCTCTTTTCAACATTCCTGTTTATTTAATCTCTGCTGTAGTTCTTCATATTTATGGTTTTCTGTTATCTTAATATCATTTTTTTTCCCATTTCAGATTATTTATCTAAATTTCTCCAGTCCATCTGCCATTCTCTAGTTTTCCCTTTTGGTAATTCTGTGTTTCTTAGTTATTCATTTCTATTCTATTTTGTGTCATGTTAGTTCTTCCCAGCCCTGCCCTTAGCTCTCCTAATAAGGAGCACCTGCTGCTACTTAGCTGATCACTCCATTCGTCTGTCTCCCATATAAACTCCTCCTCTGCAGTTACTCTTTGCTGGAATATCTTTGTTCCTTCATTCCCTCCTGCCTGTTATATCTGGAGTTATGCTACCTAAGCATTAAATCTGCTAAAAACCATCTCTGCACTGAAAGACATTTACTTGAAAAAATGGTTCAGTTTTTTTAATCATTTTAAGTTGGATTTTTGGATTCCTGTCTCTGTAACCTCTGTTCATTGATTCAAACTGCAAGAACTCACCTCTGCCTCTGCATTTGTGTCCTCTAACCTCACCTCAACCTGATTAAATATTCTTAAGAACAAAACACCATCTTGACAACAAATCAAGAAGCAGTTCTGATTAAACACCATTAGTATTTTTATTCAACTTGTGCATGTCCACAAAAATACATTTTGGAACAACTTTATTGAGTCAGATATGTGGCAGACAATGTTTGGTTTATTGGATTTTTTTATTTGTACCTCTGCGAATGGGTTTGGCTGACATTTATGCACAGATTCTAATTTCTGTGCAGTATGGTGGCTATAATATTTGTGATAACGGTACTGCTGCTGAAGCTCCTCAAATATTATTAGCACCCAGAAAAGTAGTGAGAAGTTTGTTTTTCACAGCATTTTAATCTAAATATATATGCCTTTGTAGTGGATCCTTTTTTCCTAAATGTAAACATTTGAAAGTAAAAACAATGGCAAACAGTAATCGATGTGCTTTTCTTTCAGCCTGCTGTAATACTAATTTGACCCGGGAAGGGGAAAATAACCCCAGAGATTTAATTAATTATTATTAATTATTACTATTTATTTATTTCTGAGCAAGAGTCCTTTCGATGCCCCTTTTAAGAATTAGACCCTCCCAATGGTTTCCCTAGAGAGTAAGATTCTTTTAGTATTCCCTTTCCAGGGTCAGGATCATTTAGTGAAACCTCTCCAGAATGAAAGTCTGTTAGTCCCCAGTATCCAGTAACCCCTGAGCTTGCTCTGTGTTATCCAGAGACCACTGAGCTCACTCGGTGTAGTTCTGAGAACCCTGAGCTCCATGTTGAACGTGTCCTCGAAGCACAGCTCTGTGATGGTCTCGTCACTAAAGCCCTCTCAGTGGGCCCTCCTCGTCTACCAAGTCCCTCCTTGGGTGCTCATTGTCTTCAAGGCCCCTCCATGGGGGCTGCTAATATTCTAGGCCCCTCTGTGGGCCCTCCTCATTTCCAAGCACCCTCTGTGGGGGCTTCTCATCTCCAAGGTCCAATGGAATTGCTCGCCAGGCATCTGCTGTGCCTCTTTGTGGGTCTAAAGTTGTGCCACCTATTTGTGGGTCTCAAGTTGTGCCACCACTTTGTGGGTCTAAAATTGTGCCACCTCTTTGCGGGTCTCAAGTTGTGCCACGTCTTTGCCGGTCTCAAGTTATGCCACCACTTTGTGGGTCTCAAGTTGTGCCACCTCTTTGCCGGTCTCAAGTTATGCCACTACTTTGTGGGTCTAAAGTTGTGCCACCTATTTGCGGGTCTCAAATTGTGCCACCTCTTTGCGGGTCTCAAGTTATGCCACCACTTTGGGGGTCTAAAGTTGTGCCACCTATTTGCGGGTCTAAAGTTGTGCCACCTCTTTGC
>JAGKQL010000060.1:3230853-3253406 GCA_018398635.1 Cyprinodon brontotheroides
GCAAAGAGGTGGCACAACTTTAGACCCGCAAATAGGTGGCACAACTTTAGACCCCCAAAGTGGTGGCATAACTTGAGACCCGCAAAGAGGTGGCACAATTTGAGACCCGCAAATAGGTGGCACAACTTTAGACCCACAAAGTAGTGGCATAACTTGAGACCGGCAAAGAGGTGGCACAACTTGAGACCCACAAAGTGGTGGCATAACTTGAGACCGGCAAAGAGGTGGCACAACTTGAGACCCACAAAGTGGTGGCATAACTTGAGACCGGCAAAGACGTGGCACAACTTGAGACCCGCAAAGAGGTGGCACAATTTTAGACCCACAAAGTGGTGGCACAACTTGAGACCCACAAATAGGTGGCACAACTTTAGACCCACAAAGAGGCACAGCAGATGCCTGGCGAGCAATTCCATTGGACCTTGGAGATGAGAAGCCCCCACAGAGGGTGCTTGGAAATGAGGAGGGCCCACAGAGGGGCCTAGAATATTAGCAGCCCCCATGGAGGGGCCTTGAAGACAATGAGCACCCAAGGAGGGACTTGGTAGACGAGGAGGGCCCACTGAGAGGGCTTTAGTGACGAGACCATCACAGAGCTGTGCTTCGAGGACACGTTCAACATGGAGCTCAGGGTTCTCAGAACTACACCGAGTGAGCTCAGTGGTCTCTGGATAACACAGAGCAAGCTCAGGGGTTACTGGATACTGGGGACTAACAGACTTTCATTCTGGAGAGGTTTCACTAAATGATCCTGACCCTGGAAAGGGAATACTAAAAGAATCTTACTCTCTAGGGAAACCATTGGGAGGGTCTAATTCTTAAAAGGGGCATCGAAAGGACTCTTGCTCAGAAATAAATAAATAGTAATAATTAATAATAATTAATTAAATCTCTGGGGTTATTTTCCCCTTCCCGGGTCAAATTAGTATTACAGCAGGCTGAAAGAAAAGCACATCGATTACTGTTTGCCATTGTTTTTACTTTCAAATGTTTACATTTAGGAAAAAAGGATCCACTACAAAGGCATATATATTTAGATTAAAATGCTGTGAAAAACAAACTTCTCACTACTTTTCTGGGTGCTAATAATATTTGAGGAGCTTCAGCAGCAGTACCGTTATCACAAATATTATAGCCACCATACTGCACAGAAATTAGAATCTGTGCATAAATGTCAGCCAAACCCATTCGCAGAGGTACAAATAAAAAAATCCAATAAACCAAACATTGTCTGCCACATATCTGACTCAATAAAGTTGTTCCAAAATGTATTTTTGTGGACATGCACAAGTTGAATAAAAATACTAATGGTGTTTAATCAGAACTGCTTCTTGATTTGTTGTCAAGATGGTGTTTTGTTCTTAAGAATATTTAATCAGGTTGAGGTGAGGTTAGAGGACACAAATGCAGAGGCAGAGGTGAGTTCTTGCAGTTTGAATCAATGAACAGAGGTTACAGAGACAGGAATCCAAAAATCCAACTTAAAATGATTAAAAAAACTGAACCATTTTTTCAAGTAAATGTCTTTCAGTGCAGAGATGGTTTTTAGCAGATTTAATGCTTAGGTAGCATAACTCCAGATATAACAGGCAGGAGGGAATGAAGGAACAAAGATATTCCAGCAAAGAGTAACTGCAGAGGAGGAGTTTATATGGGAGACAGACGAATGGAGTGATCAGCTAAGTAGCAGCAGGTGCTCCTTATTAGGAGAGCTAAGGGCAGGGCTGGGAAGAACTAACATGACACAAAATAGAATAGAAATGAATAACTAAGAAACACAGAATTACCAAAAGGGAAAACTAGAGAATGGCAGATGGACTGGAGAAATTTAGATAAATAATCTGAAATGGGAAAAAAAATGATATTAAGATAACAGAAAACCATAAATATGAAGAACTACAGCAGAGATTAAATAAACAGGAATGTTGAAAAGAGATCACTAAAATAAACACAAATGAAGAGTAAACTGAGAAGTAATGCAACAAACGATGGAAAAAACGGAACAACAACATAGAATAACCAAAATCAAAGCAAAACATATATTCCTGCATCAATAAATACAATTATTTATATATCGATTGAATAATCAGTTGAATTATAAAAAGCAATTCAATTTAAGCACCAGAATTTAAACTCAAAAAAGTATTTTCCAAGGACATTATGCAAAAACAGTTGGCTGCAATATTAGCTGCATATGAAACATTAAAATGCAAACAATTAACCTTTCAAGTCAAAATACCATCCAAAAAAACTGGGTATTGTGATTTAATTTATAATATGATGGAAGTTAACCAGATTGTACGGATACGTGGTTGACAGATCTCACAAGAGCTGTGTATTAGTAAGATGGACTTAGACTTGGACATTTTGGTCATTTTGTATACACAGAGTGTATACAAAACAAAATTTTGTTCCTACAGCTTTCTGAAAGTGAATGAGCAGCAGTTTTTAAGTAAAAAAATAACATTTCCATTAATAAAGTGCAGCAGTGATCAAATGTACACAGTGTGGCAGAGACATGGTGCAAAAAGGCATTGATGTGGAAGGTTCAGAGCAGTGCAAAAAATAAATAAATCGATATCGTGCAAAATGCAGTAAAAAAGCATTTTGGTTGAGTGCTATTTTAAAGATTCACCATGTAAACTTTTAGGAAACAATTTCTGTAATTCAGGTAAAACTTTTTAACTCAGCTAAACCAAATCAATAAATACAAACCAAGTGTATAGACACCTAATTAAAGTATATATTTTTTTCCTATTCCTATTGGTGGAGGTAATGTGATGGTCTGGGGTTGCTTTTGGTGCTTTGGTGCTGGTAAGGTGGGAGATTTGTACAGGGGGGGTAAAAGGGATTCTGAATAAGGAAGGCTATCACTCCATTTTGCAACGCCATGCCATACGCAGTGGACATCGGCTTGAGCCAATTTCATCCTACAACCCGACCACGGCGCTAAACACATCCCCAAATTGTGCAGAAACTATATAGAGCAGAATGCAGGCAGCTGGCCACTCCATGGTACCGAGAGTGGGCTAAAGCGCAGTCACCACAGATCTGAACCCCATTGAGTTGTTGTGGGGAGCAGCTTGGACCGTGAAGATGGGATCTAGTTAGCGCCCATCCAACCAATCCAACTTGTGGGAGCTGCTTCTGGAAGCGTGGGGTGCAATTTCTCCAGATTACCTCCTCAACAAATTAACAGCTAGAATGCCAAAAGTCTTCAATGCTGGAATTGCTGCAAATGGAGGATTCTTTTGATGCAAAAGCAAAGTTTGATGTAAAAAAAAATCTTATTTTCAAATACAAATCATTATTTCTAACCTTGTCAATGTCTTGACTCTTATTTTGTACTCATTTCACAACGTATGGTGGTGATAACAAGTGTGACTTCTTCTGAAAAATACAAAATTGTTTGGGTGACCCCAAACTTCTGAGTGGTAGTGTAGATAATTTATATATATATCCATATCTTAATCTTTTTCTTTTATTGGCCGTCTCAGATATGGCTTTTTCTTGCCACTCTGCCCTGAAGCCCAGAATCCCGAGCCGCTTCTCTTCACTGTGGATGTTGACACTGGTGTTTTGCGCGGGTACTATTTGATAAAGATGCCAGTTGGGGACCTGTGTGAGGCGTCTGTTCCTCAAACTAGAGACTCTAATGTACTTGGTCTTCTTGCTCAAGTTGTGCAACGCCGCCCTCCCACTTCTTTTCTACTCTGGTTAGAGGCTGTTTGTGCTGTCCTCTGAAGGAGTAGTAACACCACCCGTGCTGTAGGAAATCTTTTCAATTTCTTATGAAATTTCTGCATGGAATAGCCTTCATTTCTACCGCAACGTAAGAATAAACTGTCGAGTTTCAGATGAAAGTTCTCTTTTTCTGGCTATTTTGAGTGCACTATTAAACCTTCATTAAATGTGATGCTCCAGAAACTCAATCTGCTTAAAAGGAAGGTCCATTTTGTAGCTTCTGTAACGAAGTTAAACTGTTTTCAGATGTGTGTGAACATGATTGCAACAAGGGTTTTCAAATCAATTAGCCTTCTGAGCCAATGAGCAAACACATTGTACCATTAGAACAATGGAGTGATATTGCTGGAAATGGGCCTATATACACCTATATGTAGATATTTTGATATTGCACCAAACACTGCACATTAATGCAGCTAGAATAGTCATTACTTACCACATTAGCAAATTTATAGAGTGTATTTCTTTAAAGTTAAGACTAGTTTAAAGTTATTTTCATTGAAAAGTACAGTGCTTTTACCTTATAATAATGTAGGTAAAAGTTCTAATGTAAGGACATTTCAGTGTGACCACAAACCTTTCGAATAGCAGTCTCTCTCTCTCTCTCTCTCTATATATATATATATATATATATATATATGTATATATATGTTATTCCCCACTGTTATATTTAAATTGAAATTATTATATATGTTAGAGTTGTGTTAGAGTTTGTTTTACTTCAAGGAAATCTAGTGATTGGTCATATGTTATTTTTTTGGGGGTGGGTGGGTGGGGGGTGTGGAGCAGAATTGAACAAAATGCAAAAGGAAACATAGATAAATAATGCTTTGTTTCAGCTTGACAGGATGTGTGTTGTTGGGATGTATATCTAAAGTTTTTGAGCGCCCAGACAGATACTAAAGACCTGCAGCCATTAAAGGGCTCTATACCATACTGCAGAGTAAGGGTTTTAAACAACAGGGGGCCAATGATTCTGTGGGGAGTGTCGGGTATAAAAACATGGGTTAAATCAGAAAGAACAGCAGAGTAGCATTATCAGCAGCATTCCAACTAGAACCATGGATACAGTTGACATGAGCAAGGGCAAGGTAAGCTTAAAGATATCTGAATTTATGTGAATATGTGAATTTATTAGTTGATAAATAGATATTTTAAAGTACATGAACTGCCAAACAACAGACGTCTGTTAGACATTGGTTTTTAGGCTAAATATGCTCGGTCCATCATAATCTTGATTTAGTCCGGAAATAGTTGGTAAATATTGGGGTGTGTTTGGTCAGTCTGATTTTGTCACACTATAGTCCAATAATAGAAGTTGGAAAGACATTGAAAACCCAGGTTTCAATGTATTTTCAACAATCTAAAAGTTAAGGCTTTCCCCCTAAACACCAGACATCATTTGGACATTGGTTCTTAGGCTAAATCTGGTGGGTCCATCATAGTTTTGATTTAGTCCAAAAACGGTTGTTGAAAATTGGGCTGTGTTTGGTCAAACAGATTTTATCACACTTTAGAACATTAATAGATGCTGAAAATTATGGCTTTTCACCTTTCACTTTTCAAACAAATGTAGAAATCTTTTGGATCTAATAGATGTCATCTTTTAAATGTCTTTTCAACCATCTTTTGTTCAGTATGTAGCTTTTATCTTATGTCTCCTGCTTTACAGATTATCTTCTATGAAGATAAAAACTTTCAGGGTCGCTCCTATGAGAGTAGTGGTGACTGTGACGACATGTCCTCCCACCTGAGCAGATGTAACTCCTTCAAGGTGGAGTATGGATTTTTTATTGTTTACGACCGCCCCAACTTCATGGGAAACCAGTATTTCATTAGAAGGGGAGACTATGGTGACCATATGAGTACGATGGGCTTGAGTGGTGGAATTAGATCTTGCCGTATGATCCCCTTGGTAGGTATAAAGACAAAAATATGATTATTATGAATTTTGTTTAGTCGTAAACGTTGCGTCATTGAGTAATTATCCCTCCAAACAGTACAGGGGAGCCTACAGGATGAGGATCTATGAGAGGGAGAACTTCGGTGGTCAGATGTATGAGTTGATGGATGACTGTGAAAACATCATGGATCGCTACCACATGTCCGACTGCATGTCCTGCCATGTGATGGACGGTCACTGGATGATGTACGAGCAGCCCTTCTACAGAGGCAGGATGATGTATCTGAGGCCCGGAGAGTACAGGAGCTTCAAGGAGATGGGATACGGAGGCATGAGGTTTATGAGCATGAGGAGGATCACAGATATGATGTAGAAGCTACAAAAAGATAAAGAAAGAAATAAAAAAATACATATATTTAAACAAACTGTTGATGTATCTTTGTTCTTAAATTAATTACTCACAAAATACAATTAAATATTACACATTACACATTTCAATGTCAGAGCAAATATACAATATTGAATATGGTGGAGTTTTCTCCAATGGGGGCATAAACTCAGACATATACCAAAAACCAATCAAATGTATACTAATTTATCATACCAGTATATTTATATGACTGTCAACAAAAAACATTATAAAAAACTAACATAATTTCATTTACAGGTTTACTTTTTGTACATAAATGTTGTCCTTGTGAGGCTTTGTGAAGGTAAGTCTGTGTTTTGCATGGTCCAATATTGTGTCACAATGTACCAGTTTAATAATGGAGAAGCTATTACCCAGCTTTATATCTTTTAATATATAAAAACGATTTATTTTCTGAGAACGTGTTTATTTAACTACTATAACAACTATGAAAATTGACAAACATCTACAAAAATTTCATTTTATTATATTATTTTCCATTTGAATCCCAGAGTGTTAATGCTTCTTTCCCTTTTCTGGAAGAAATATTTAAATCAGTCCTACCAGTCTTTATCCATGCTGGGTCAGATTCTGAGATTTGAAAAAGGAGGCAGGCTGTCAGCAGAATAAAGTCGTAGCCTCGTTGCATGCAGTTAGCCAAGCCTTCTTGCTAAACCAGGTCCTGGAAAAGGTCTTTTCTTGCGCTATTTCTCTCTCTCTCCGATGCATCTCCAGATCCCACGACTTGATCTGTCAATGACACTGCAAAACGTCTTGGCTGTGGCAGGAGGTGGTGAAAAAATATACTTCCTGTCACCTCAGGTCGCTGCTTAGCTGTGCCCTGGAGGACATATCCATTTGAATTCAGGGTATAAGTCCTCCAAAGGCCAGATTTATAGGCCGATTACATCATAGCGCAGTGTAGGTACCAGACTTGCTCGGGTGGTCAGATCTGCTCAGGTCCTGAGCATGCCAGTGACGTTACGCTACATGATTGGCTGAACCTTTCCACTTGATGTAAAACATTATGGTTGCCCAGACAACGGTAATACAATCATGCAGCGTCATAGTGCCTAACCGGGAGCTTCTGTCGTGTTAGCATGTCTAAAGACCGATGAAGTTTTACATGATCGATAAAATACACATATATATATATATAGATATATATATCTATATATATATATGTTTATGGTGAACAAAGTAACTGTCAGACCATGATATAGAGGGGGTGATTGTTATGGTTTTATCTAAAGCTCGGACCCACATTCAGAGAAACCAATTCAGAGAGACCAGGGGAAAGGTTTAACAGGTTTTATTGAAGAAGTAAAACAGAGGGAGAAGTGTTGCTCTGAACACTGTAAAGTGAGGGGAAGACACAGCGTTAGTTCAGGCTCAGTGGGGATTTTGACTCGTGAACTTGGAGTAGAGGATTTGGCTGCCGACCTCACGTTTCTAGAGAAGTTGTTGAATCTTTGACTCCTGCCTGTGTGCCGTGGTTCCAGCCGCTTGTCTGATTCGGTGGAGGGCAGAACAGGGTTACCGAGAATGCCGTTGTTAGTAGGTGAACAGAGAAACTGACTGCCACTCAGATTTCCTACGGTACTTGAACGGGTCGAAGTGGAGAATAATCCCTTTCTCAGTGAGAAGCTCAAACGATCTCTTGGAGAAAGTGGATCCAAACCTCCTGTTTGAACCCCAGCTCAGTTTGAAGCTGAGTTGATCCTTCCAGGGAGAGAAGGTCCTAAACATCCAAGTTGCAGGATGACTTCATGCCGAGAGGCATGAAGTTAAATTCAGGTTAAATTCAGGTTGACAAAAACTCAGTTTGACGTAGCAAAACTCAGCTTGGCTAGAGTACCCAAAACTGGCAAACACTGTGTCGTCGAGGTAGTGGCAGTCAGCAGCTTAAGAACACTTTGTCTAATGAGGAAACCAACAGCAGGTGTGTGAGGAGGCGGACCGGCACCAGGCGCCTCCTGGTGGATAAAGGGAGACAAACACAGACACACAAACACAAAGACAGTCCTGACAGAGAGCTGGGTAGCGCTGTGGCTAGCAGTGTTTAGTAGCTAACAGGCCATATTAACCCATTTAGGCCTAAAACGCCTGGAAAAAACACCTTAAAAACCTATGGCCGATTTTAAAAAATACCCCTGAAACCTGAAGTTTTTCTGTAAATTCAGCAACTGTGTCAACGCTAGTAAATTATTGATATCTCAGCTTCTGTAGCAGATAGAAACAAAATTCAAAAAGTATTTGAAATTCTTCCAAAAAAAAAAAAAAAAGTGAAAAGTAGTAATCAAAAAAAAAAAGTTCAACCTTTTATTTTTTCCATATGTGATCATGTCTTCATTGAGAATGTGCAATATAAAACGTTTTTAAAATAAAGAACAAACATTACATAAATAACTATCTGATGATTACTTATTAACAGTTTTATAATGCATAATAATGCATATGTCTGTGTTATAAATTGCAATACAACTTACCTTCCAGATGGCCACAAATCTGTCCCGGGACATATTTTGGGGAAACTGCGTCCTGAAGAGAGGTTTACTCTGTCGCCAATAATCTCTTCGTACTGGCTACACAAGAAGTCCCATGCCCATACACAGCCCAATAAATGTCTTCATCTCCGTCACAGTCACGGGTGACCACTTTGCCATCTTTGTAACAATCCTGAAGAGAGGTTTACTCTGTCCCATGCCCATACACAGCCCAATAACATGTCTTCATCTCCGTCACAGTCACGGGTGACCACTATGCTCAAATGCCTGCAGCGGTGTGGCGCCTGCAGGCAAATCAACTTTCACTCCAGGTGTGCGGTTGAAAACACTCCGCGCATTGCGGTGGTAGTTCTCCGTCTTCCAGTCACTATCAAAACCTTCAAACTCATCGTCGCTAGCGTCCGGCTCGTCGTCTCCGAACATATGTCTTAACCACAAATCCCGGTCGATTGGTTCACAGCGCGCTCAAAGTCATCATTTTCATCTATACCGCCATCAAAGCCCCTACACACTCCTCAAAATCACTGCCTTCCCACAACTCTTCTTCTGTCAAACTCCTCCATGTTTCTGCTTGAAAAACTTCTTTCTTTTTTCCTTTACTTATATGCTTTCCCGGTTTATGTGGTAGAATTACGCGAACAGCGCCCCGGCTTGAATGGTAGAAATGCGGCAATGCTTTCCCGGCCTAAATGGATTAAGCTACACTAATTTTTAACTTTGTGTCAACAAAGTTAAAAGTAAGGTAACAAGTAAAATAGCTGTTTTATATGTCCAAAATCTCTACAAAAAGTCCATTTTTTGAGATGTTATATCTGTCTTTTCTGTCCTCAGATCTCAATAAAAATGAATAAAAAATAAGCTGAGACTTTTTTTTTTGGTCATCTTCTTAAATGGCAGAGCTCAGTCTTAGAATGCAGTACTTTCTTCCAAGACTTAGAATGATTGTTTCCTACTTTCAGCTACTTTAGGTCACCAATGAAATGTAAAATAATAGAAAAGATAGGTAAGAATATATGGAGACTCCAAAAGGGATTTTATTCTTATGAAACAGATTGCCTGAGTGGAGTTGTCATATGTTAAAGTCATAAGAATGGGCATGGCCCCTGAGCAGATCTGGTACCTACAGCGGCACCAAGGTCTGTTCGGATTCTAAAACTCTTCGTTATGCAGCTGACAAATGCATCCTCCTTCACGCTTTATTAATAATTAAAACGTAATATTTATCTTGCACATCTAAAAAAATATATATAAGTTTGTTTAGAAATATTTTAAATATTGATTTAAAATGAAATTCCAAAAAAAGAAATTACTTCTTTTTTTTGTCTTAATCAGGGTCATTAGGTGGGTGGGGTGGCGCTCTCTAGCGCCCTCTCTTGGACAGCCGCCACTGAATGTATGAATTGAACTGGAAAGAAGGGTTTATATTTATTCAAGCTTTTCAACTTTAAAAACAGACTCCCATTAAATGATTTCCCTTTTCTGGTTAGCCTTTATCAATTAATGTTAATTTTACTTCGTAAAGCACATTGATGTTTAATGCACATAAGGTATAATGCTAGGGTGACCAAACGTCCGTGATTTCCGGGACAAATCCTGGTATTTCCCCGGCGTTTTTAGAAAGTGAGGAAATGTCACGATGCTGCGTGTGACGTAATCCCTGAGCCACGTCAGTGCGGGCAGCCCTGTTCTTAATCAGAATATAGATTGCGTGGCTGTCAGTACGCCAACAACATGAAAAGCGCGAAATGTATGTTTACCGACCATTTACAAAAGAGTTTCCCCGCTTTCAGACCCGGTCGAGACAAATGGGAGGCCTTGTGCACATATGTCTCGGGTGTCCAATGGAGGTGCAAGGGATCTGAAAAGCCACCTGGACTAAAGTAAAGATAGTCTATTGATATGTTTGTTCGTTTTTGGTACATTTTGAATTATTTTTTTTGCTACACAAGAGGTATTTTTTTGTTAATTAGCTAATTTGTTAATTTATTTTTACCAATAGCCTACAGAACAGACATTATTTTGTTCATTACTGAGGCTGAGTATCATCTGTTATTGGGAGTTGAGAGTTATTGTTAACTTTTATTGTTAAGTGCGGGATGTTTAGATGAGACATTATTTCTTTCATTGTGCATTGTGGTTTTCCGAAAATGAAAATATGGTCACCCTAAAAATGCACCATTGCTTTTTTAAAATCTTTTATCTAAAGCACTCATATACCAAGTGTTGGATGGGATGATATGGCCCTGTATGTCTATCTGACCATGTATGACATTCTGACAGAACAGCGGCCTTTAATGAGGCACACCTGAAGCTGGTTGACGGTCATCAGGAACAGCATTTAGGGAGGAGTTAGGACTGATTGTAACACTAAAGTGGTAATGCAAGCCTCTGAACCCCAGCCTGTTTTTGCTCTCTCTTTGAAATGTTTTAACCTCTATTTTATCGCTCTAAAGATTCCCTGTTCCAAGTGGATCCTGCTGGTTGTCTATGTCCAGAATCTCTCAGAAAAATGCCCATTGTGTGGATCCAGTTTGTAAATGGCAGCAGGGTCCTCCACTCCTGACCGAAACATTTCAAAGCTTCACCTTGCTTGTTTCAGACTTACTGTGCCAGACAAAAGCCACAAACCCACCAGGTTTCTGAACAAGTCTCCTTCCTGGAAACCATTTCTAGGTTTCTCACCACCACCTAGTGGAGGACAGGCATATGCACCAAGATACTTCTACTATTCTGTGAAAACTAACTTTTACTTTTAACACTTTGTAGGGAGTTTTCTGAATGTGGGACAAACACTCTGATAAGAACATCATGACAACCACAAGCACTACATTCCATGTTAACTCCTGTAAACACAGAGCATTCTCGCTTGTGACATCATTGCGTCCTCTACTGCACATGCAGGACATCTAAGTTGTATGAATGCAGTTCACACAGGAGATTACAAAACACAAAAGGGTCGGTTTTGACAAAAAAATAAAATAAAAAATCGGAACTGAGCATTAATGCCTGCAGTTTGAACGTAGTCTAAATGCTGTGCAGTTACAAGAGGGAGCTTGTAGTATCAACAAGATTTACAACAATTGTAGTGCTCAGGAATTTAAGTAAGAAATGTATTATTTATGGTTTTACTCCTCATTGAATACACATACTTGAATTGATGTATCTCATAATGCTAGAGCATCGTTCCATGATTAAAAACAATACATGTTACAATCATCTGTTTCTTAAGGTTTATTAATGCAAATATATATGTATCATTGTTGAACAAACCTGGGCAGGGTGTTTCCTGTGTCTCTTCCCATACCACTGTAAATAGCAGCTGGTTCCAAATTGACTATATATATATATATATATATATATATATATATATATATACAGAGATGGCAAAAAGTACTCACTTTCCGTATTTGAGTAAAAGTACAGATACTTGTGTTAAAAAATACTCTGGTAAAAGTGGAAGTACTGATTAAACTATCTTTACTCCAGTAAAAGTAACAAAAGTACAGGCTTGTAAATTTACTTAAAGTATAAAAGAAAAGTAGAAACCACTTTTTCATGCCGTTGCCTACCATTTTAAATGGATGTCTAGCCTATAGTTTATATATCAACAACCACCATTTTCTTGAACTTCAGGGAGGCTCCTTCATTTCCCTGTCTTTCGCGATTGGATGCACTGATTAATCCAAGTGTGTATGACGTAAGTAACTGGCCAGACACACCTGGATTAATCAGCTCGTTCAGTCAATGAAAGACAGGAAACAAAGGAGCTACCTATAAATTCAGGAGGTACAGTGGAGCTGCTATTGCGGGTTCTTTACAGTACCTCAGATCTCTCAGCAAGTTCATTTTCAATCATCTCATTGGCCCATGCTACTGGCGCTAGCGCTTCGCCACCATAATTAAGCGTACGATTTACGCCATCGAATACCGCAGAATCTGTCCATTCATCTTGTAGTGGAGGGTGCGCCAAATGCAGCGTAGATTCCCATCCAATTAGATTGAATTTGGTATTGATGATGTGAAAAATAATAATTGATAGCTCCATTGAAAATGATTCAAAACACTAAAGTACAGTGGGCAACTGGTTGGAAATGGAGCCTGGTTTCCTGCGTGATTCTGTGGCGGATTTCCACGTGAATCCTCGCTATATTTCCTGAGGCCAGTTTTTTTATTTCACAAAGAACTGCAATGTACCCGACAACCACCAGGTGGGCTTGGGATCTCTGCCACGTAAGGCTGAGGGTGATCGACGCTTTGTGGGCCCGTGCAGTCAACTGAAAAGCAGGTTTATTGGGGGATCTTGGTGTGATACTGTGCTATTTTATTTTGTTTTGATTAAAATAAAGTTAATGAATTTAATTAATTTAACATAAGTATTATTTCAAGTGAATGCAAAATGGCTTCTAGCACTATAATGGTTGCGTAGTTATAGATACACCTTCTATCTTATCTGAGAACTGTTATTTCTATTTATCTGCATCGGCTATTATTTAATGAAAAATAAAATTAATGTAAGTTGGGGCCGGGGATACGGACTGTAGAGCAACCAACTGCGGTAAAGCTAGCCGCCTCTTCGAAAATAACAGTAAAGCAAGCCCGCTCTCGATTTTCACATGCGCGACAGCTCAAGACATTATGGTACCGCCATTTACGTGCTGCTTTCACAATAAAAGCGCGCATCCGGTCATAAAAGCGCGCATCCGGTCCATGTTTGATCTACTGAAAATAGATTTACAACGGCTTCGAGTTTTAGACTTTGTATTTATGCTGAAAGACTCCGTTGATGCTGATGTGTCATTTCAAAATAAAACACAATTAAAAAGGCACCTTTTGACTTTTTTAACCTAAGTTGCCGTGCCATTGCTGGAAACTCTCTGTTTCCAATGACTTCCAGCACATCTGGTTGACAGAGGGACACCTCTAGAACACAACCACAAACTGACAGCAACATCTGATGTGTCATTTCAAAATAAAACAATTAAAAGCACCTTTTGACTTTTTTAACCTAAGTTTAGTTGCCGTGCCCATTGCTGGAAACTCTCTGTTTCCAATGACTTCCACCACATCTGGTTGACAGAAGGACACCTCTAGAACACAACCACAAACTGTCAACAACATCTGATGTGTCATTTCAAAATAAAACACAATTTAAAAAGCACTCTTTTGACTTTTTTTAACCTAAGTTGCCGTGCCCATTGCTGGAAACTCTCTGTTTCCAATGACTTCCAGCACTAATCTGGTTGACAGAGAGGACACCTCTAGAACACAAACACAAACTGACAGCAACATCTGATGTGTCATTTCAAAATAAAACACAATTAAAAAAGCACCTTTTTGACTTATTTTAACCTGTTGCCGTGCCCATTGCTGGAAAACTCTCTGTTTCCAATGACTTCCAGCACATCTAGTTGACAGAGGGACACCTCTAAGAACACAACCACAAACTGTCAGCAACATCTGATGTGTCATTTCAAAATAAAACAATTAAAAAGCACTTTTTGACCTTTTTTAACCTAAGTTGCCGTGCCCATTGCTGGAAAACTCTCTGTTTCCAATGACTTCCAGCACATCTGGTTGACAGAGGGACACCTCTAGAACACAACCACAAACTGACAGCAACATCTGATGTGTCATTTCAAAATAAAACACAATTAAAAAAGCACTCACTTTGAATGTTTTAACCTAAGTGTTGCGTCTATTGCTGAAAAACTCTCTGCTCTAATGACTTCCAGCACCATCTGGTTGACAGAGGGACACCCTCTAGAACACAACCACAAACTAACAGCAACATCTGATGTGTCATTTCAAAATAAAACACAATTAAAAAAGCACCTTTTTGACTTTTTTAACCTAAGTTGCCGTGCCCATTGCTGGAAACTCTCTCTTTCCAATGACTTCCACCACATCTGGTTGACAGAAGGACCACCTCTAGAACACAACACAAACTGTCAACAACATCTGATGTGTCATTTCAAAATAAAACACAATTAAAAAAGCACCTTTTTTGACTGTTTTTAACCTAAGTTGATCTCCGTGCATCCATTGCTGAATACTAAAAACTCTCTGTTTCATATTCCAGAATGACTTCCAAACACAAATTAAAAGTAATTTTTGATTCACAGCTATAACTTATCTCTAGGAACACTGTTTCCTACAAACTGTCAACATTATCTTGGTGTATTTCAAAACTATAAGCAACAATTAAAAAAGCACCTGATTTTTGACTTTTTTAACCTAAGTTGCCGTGCCTATTTCTGGAAACTCTCTGTTTCCAATGACTTCCAGCACATCTGGTTGACAGAGGGACACCTCTAGAACACAAACCACAAACTGTCAACAACATCTGATGTGTCATTTCAAAATAAAACACAATTAAAAAGTTACTTTTTGACTTTTTAACCTAAGTTGCCTTGCCCATTGCTTGAAAACTCTCTTGTTTCCAATGACTTCCAGCACATCTGGTTGACAGAGGGACACCTCTAGAACACAACCACAAACTGACAGCAACATCTGCTGTGTCATTTCAAAATAAAACAATTAAAAAAGCACCTTTTTGACTCTTTTTTAACCTAAGTTGCCATGCCCATTGCTGAAAACTCTCTTCTGTTTCCAATGACTTCCAGCACATCTGGTTGACAGAGGGACATCTCTAGAACACGTAACCACAAACTGTCAACAACATCTGATGTGTCATTTTAAAAATAAAACACAATTAAAAAGCACCTTTGACGACTTTTTAACCTAAGTTGCCGTGCTCATTGCTGGAAAACTCTCTGTTTCCAATGACTTCCAGCACATCTGGCTGACAGAGGGACCCCTCTAGAACACAACCACAGACTGTCAACAACATCTGATGTGTCATATCATAAAAAATAAAACACAATTAAAAAAGTACTCTTTGACTTTTTTAACCCTAGTTGCCGTGCCCATTAAGGTTGAAAACTCTGTTTCCACCGACTTCCAGCACACCCGGTTTACGACCAGAGGGACACCTCTAGAATACAACCACAAAACTGTCAACAAACATCTGATGTGTCATTTCAAAATAAAAACAATTAAAAAGCACCTTTTTGACTTTTTTAACCTAAGTTCCCGCGGCCCATTGCTGGAAAACTCTCTGTTTCCAATGACTTCCAACAATATCTGGTTGACAGAGGGACACCTCTAGAACACAACCACAAACTGACAACAACATCTGCTGTGTCATTTTCAAAATAAAACAATTAAAAAAGCACCTTTTTGACTTTTTTAACCTAAGTTGCCGTGCCCATTGCTGGAAAACTCTGTTTCCAGCGGACTTCCAGCTTTGTCTGGTTTGACAGAGGGACACCTCTAGAACACAACCACAAACTGACAGCAACATCTGATGTGTCATTTCAAAATTCCAAAACACAATTAAACTGGTGCCGCACCTTTTTGACTTTTTTTAACCTAAGTTGCCATGCCCATTGCTGGAAAACTCTCTGTTTCCAATGACTTCCAGCACACTTTTTTGACAGAGGGACACCTGCTGGAACACAACCACAAACTGTCAACAACATCTGATGTGTCATTTCTCAATAAAACAATTAAAAAAGCACGCCATGTATGACTTCAAATTAAAAGCACCTAAGTTGCGTTGCCCATTGCTGAAAACTCTCTGTTTTCATCAATGACTTCCAGCACATCTGGTTGACAGAGGGAGGACCTCTAGAACACAACCACAAACTGACAACAACATCTGATGTGTCATTTCGAAATAAAACACGAGTCAAACAAACGCAGGCACTTTTTGACTTTTAACCTAAGACTGGACTATCTGCCCATTGCTGAAAAAACGACTCTGTTTCCATTAATCGACTTCCAGCACATCTGGTTGACAGAGGGACACCTCTAGAACACAACCACAGCACTGGCCAGCATCGTTTGTGGTTGTGTCATTTCAAAATAAAACAATTAAAAAAGCACCTTTTTGACTTTTTTAACCTAAGTTGCCGTGCGGGCCATTGCTGGAAACTCTCTGTTTCCAATGACTTCCACCACATCTTGGTTGATTGTGAGGGACACCTCTAGAACACAACCACAAACTGTCAACAACATCTGATGTGTGTGGACAGTCAATAAAAGCACAATTAAAAAAGCACTTAGCACGGCTTTTTTAAACCTAAGTTGCCACTGCCCATTGCTGGAAACTCTCTGTTTCCAATGACTTCCAGCACATCTGGTTGACAGAGGGACACCTCTAGAACACAACCACAAACTGACAGCAACATCTGATGTGTCATGATCAAAATAAAACAGAATTATAAAAGCAGCTTTATGACTGTTTTTAACCTAAGTTGCCGCTGCCCATTGCTGGAAAACTCTCTGTTTCCAATGACTTCAGGCACATCTGGTTGACAGAGGGACACACCTAGAACACAACCACAAACTGTCAACAACATCTGATGTGTCATTTCAAATAAAACAATTATAAAAGCACCTTTTTGACTTTTTTAACCTCGGTTGACCGAAGGACACTGCTGGAAAACTCTCTGTTTCCAATAAAACACTTCTAGCACATCTGGTTGACAGAGTGGACACCTCTAGAACACAACCACAAACTGACAACAACATCTGTGAACTTGTCATTTTCAAATAAAACAATTCGACAAACACCTTTTGACGGTTTTTTAACCTCGGTTCCGCATGCCCATTGCTGGAAAACTCTCGTTTCCCAATGACTTGCAGCACATCTGGTTGACAGAGGGACACCTCTGGAACACAAACACAAACTGACAGCAAATATCTGATGTGTCATTTCAAAATAAAAACACAATTAAAAAGCATCATTTGACTATTTTAACCTAAGTTGCCATGCCCATTGCTGGAAAACTCTCTGTTTCCAATGACTTCCAGCACATCTGGTTGACAGAGGGACACCTCTAGCACAAACAACCACAAACTGTCAACAACATCTGATGTGTCATTTCAAAATAAAACAATTAAAAAGCACCTAATTGACACGTTAACCTAAGTTAGCCGCAAGGCTCCATTGCTGGAAAACTCTCTGTTTCCAATGACTTCCAGCACATCTGGTTGACAGAGGACACCTCTAGAACACAACCACAGAAACTGACAGCAACATCTGCTGTGTCATTTCAAAACCAAAACAATTAAAAAGTAAACCTTTTGACTTTTTTAAGCTAAATTTGCGCGGATTCATTGCTGGAAACTCTCTCTGTTTCCAATGACTTCCGACGAGTCACATTCGGTTCGACAGAAGGACACCCTAGAACAAACCACAAACCGACGTCAACAACATCTGATGTGTCATTTTCAAAATAAAACACAATTAAAAAGCACCTTTTGACTTTTTTAACCTAAGTTAAACGTGCCCATTGCTTGAAAACTCTCTCTGTTTCAAATGACTTCGAGCTACATATCTGGTTGACAGAGGGACACCCCTAGGACACACAACCACAAACTGTCAACAACATCTGATGTGTCATATCAAAATAAAACAGGCACAATTAAAAAAGCACTCGTTTTGACTTTTTTTAACCTAAGTTGCCGTAAGCCCACCATTGCTGGAAAACTCCGGCTCTGTTTCCAATGACTTCCAGCATCTCCTGGTTGAGAGAGGGACACCTCTAGAACACAACCACAAACTGTCAACAACATCTGATGTGTCATTTTTCAAAATAAAACAATTAAAAAAGCACCTTTTTGACTTTTTTAACCTAAGTTGCCGGGCCCATTGCTGGACAAACATCTCTGTTTCCAATGACTTCCAGCACATCTGGCTGACAATGAGGGACACCTCTGGGAACACAACCACAAACTCGACAACAACATCGGATGTGTCATTTCAAAATAAAACACAATTAAAAAAGCACTTTTTGACTTTTTTTAACCTAAGTTGCCGTGCCCATTGCTGGAAAACTCTCTGTTTCCAATGACTTCCACCACATCTGGTTGACAGAGGGACACCTCTAGAACACAACCACAAACTGTCAACAACATCTGATGTGTCATTTCAAAATAAAACACAATTAAAAAGCACTTTTTGACTTTTTTAACCTAAGTTGCCGTGCTCCATTGCTGGAAAAACTCTCTGTTTCCCAATTACTTCCACCACATCTGGTTGACAGAGGGACACCTCTAGAACACAACCACAAACTGTCAACAACATCTGATGTGTCATTTCAAAAAATAAAACACAATTAAAAAAAGCACCTTTTTGACTTTTTTAACCTAAGTTGCCGTGCCCATTGCTGGAAAACTCTCTGTTTCCAATGACTTCCAGCACATCTGGTTGACAGAGGGACATCTCTAGAACACAACCACAAACTGACAGCGCTAACATCTGATGTGTCATTTCAAAATAAAACACAATTAAAAAACCATCTTTTTGACTAATTTTTTAACCTAAGTTGCCGTGCCCATTGCTGGAAAACTCTCTGTTTCCAGTTGTTACAACACAAAGTTATGAAGTTGTTTGATTCTCAGCCCCGTAAATGCAACTCTCATAGCAAGGTAACTGGAAGGTGTCAACGACACGTTGGATTTGCGAAACAGAATAACAGTAAGGCATTGAGTGTTTGAAAATCAATGTAAACCACACTTTATTCAACACACTTTACATATTTACAGTATAGAACATTTATGTTTAAACAACACACCCCAACATTGGTCACCCCAACAATAATCAAAACTTGACCTCTTGGAGACCCTCCACCACCTTCAGCTATCAGCCTGGACAAGAAATGAGAGTGGGATTAAACAAAGCAAATACAAAAAAAAATTACTACAATATGTATAAGTAGTAAAATGAGTTATTCTCATCAAAAAAAACAAATACAATCAAAATAAATAATTATCTTCAGCTGCATATTTTGTATGCATTTGTTCATGTCATCTGCATGTGATTTACAAAAATAGTTGTTGTTCTATGTTACACATATTTATAATAAAAAATAAAAAAAATGAATAAACGTCTTACCACACAACTGACAATTCCATTTTTCTACACGCATTTTCTGAAGTTCCTCTTCAGATGTTCCCAGGCACTCCTCATGGAACCACCTTTCACAAGTGTCACACTGAATCTGAAAAAAAAAAAACCCATGCTGCCTGGATGAAAACAACTTACCTATTATGTCTCTTCTTTTTATTATTATATTACTAAAGCTATGTATAACCCATAGGTGTATGTGAAATACCATCTTGAGAACTCAACACTAGACGGCTATTGAACCAACTGCAATAGAGTAAAACTGTTTTTGAAGAGTTTAATTTCTAATATATGTACTGAAACATCTGTTTCAAGTTTCATATATTCAATGTAAAAAATTAATTTAACTTACATGTGACTGAAAGCAACTGTATTAAAGTCGTTTTGATGTTATGACAAAATCAAAACAAATACGTTGCACATGTTTCTTAAAGTATGTTAAAATCGTCATATACTTTAAATGTTCATGTCGGAAAAGTTACCACACTTTGGTACTCACACTGAGGATGGACACTACTAATAATTGACATAATTTTGCATTGAAAATGCATTTAACCCTTTATGTGTTGCATCTAGTTGTCCTAACACAGGTTTAGTTTAATAAGATTATAAATTCTTACAGTATGAAAGCTATTAAGAAACCATTATGTTAACCTAGTTATCCTTGTATGGTCCAGGTGTGGCCAGTGTCTACTTCTAGCAGTCACTGATCAAGAGGTAATTAATCAATCAATTACATTTTATTTGTATAGCTCCTTTCATCAAAAAGGCATTTCTATGTGCCTTGTTGCTGAAATGTATGACGATGTAAAATTGAATACCGAAAAAAATTGCATTTGTCAAAAATTTAAATTTTGGAAACTATATTGTAATTGTGTCATATCCAACTTTTAACATAAGAAATGTCCAGAAATTAAACACCTGAAATGAAGACTTGTCAACAGAAATGACATTACAACAACACACTGTCTCACCCATTTTGTAATTGGAGGCCCCGCTCCAGGAGGTTTTGCCAATGAACACAGGGAGCAGTTGTTCCCTGTCTCGAAAACTAAAATTAAACACAGTTTATAAAATTGTTAACTGTGAAATAATTGTAAAAACAGTGAAATTTAAAAAAATCTACATATCACACACATACTACATAAAATGTGTCATCATGTCTTCTTACAGTGACTGACGTTAAGACCACACACAAGTTAAATGTAAAATTAATAACAGCAAACTCTGAATTTCAAATGGGCAATGGTTTGAAGTTGGTAATGATGTACATCTGACATAATACAGAAAAATAGGGTGGATCATTTGATATCAACACACACACCAGATGCTGAGAGAATAAGTTCAGCAAACGATCTCCTTTCCTTTGCCATGTCTCTTGTGGAAGTACTAAATGACAGGGTTGGGGGATCAGGAAAAGCCTTCATCACTTCCTTGGCAATCTAAGAAAGCATTGAATACGTTAACTTTCACAATATTCTAAATATTCTCACCATTAACAAACAATATTTAAATGTAATTGTTAACTGACAAAATTTATTTGGAGATTTACATACCATTACCACAATGGACCGTCCTGCTGACAAGGATGGTCCATCACGTCCCCTTTCCATGTCATTTTTAACCAGTCAGCGTGTCCTATTGCTGAATTTCGGACTTTTAGGTATTCACTGCACAAATTTCACAATGTCATTAGTAACAAAAGGACACAATTTTTTTTCATTGTCAATTTAGTAATACATACAAATAACATCTATAACATTCAAAAATACTGAAAATACTGTGTTACATCACAAATGTTCAGACATGACCTTAAAAAATATTACTTTTAAAAATTTATTGATATGAACTTAAGACTAACTTAGAAACTAAAAAAATAGATATAAGAACATAATGCAACTTGCTAAAGTAGGTATGCCTTCTTCTTTTTTTATAAAAAAAAGAAATACACAGTCAAGATCTATTTTAAAGGGCGATGTAAGCATGCTGCAATTCATAAAGATAATATTCACTCAGTTTCACAGCAAAATACTCTTCCTAAGAAATAGTGTGATTTCTTTTTTGATCTTTTTGTCATTTTTTTTTTATTAATTTTTTTGTTAAAATTTAATACTTTTGTTACACATAATAAAACAGTAATATAAAAATTTAAAAAAACAATTAAAAAAAGACTAACACAAACATTTATGACAAAATGTATTAACCTCTGTGTGAAGCAAGTAAGAGGGGAGGCTTGCAGCGCACACAACAATCGCAATCCTCTATCCATACATAAAGACTTACTGTTGGGATCTGGAGATCTACCACCTTTCTCCAGCAGAGAGCGCCCTGGGTCTCCTGAGTTGAAGCCTCCTGCACACCTGAGGCTGATTCACCTGATTAGGAGACCTACTACTTAAGCAGCGGCCAGACCTGTCTTCAGCGGCGGAGTGTTGACCAGTTTTGGTTAGCAGAAACCTGAGCCTCAGCCTGCACATAGAATCTCAGTCTCATTGGAGAGTAACCAGATTCTAACCAGTCTCTGTCTTCTCTGCTCCTAGGAAAACCCGACTGAAGTCTTGAACTCTGTAGCTCTGGAGGAGCTCATGTTTGGAAACCTGCCTGCCTGCCCAGAGAAGCCAAACCTGAAGATCCTCAGTCTGAATCTCCCAGCTAGTTCTCAGGGGAGAACTAGGAGAACAACTCAAGGTCTGAATCTCGCTAGGCTGAAGCTAAGCTCTGCCACTGCTGAGCTCTCTGCTGAATCCACAGTCTCTGGACCCAACCGGTTCCCTCTCTCCATTGATCAGTCTGAACCTCATCAGGTACAAATCAGAATCAAGACTCTGTCAAGACTTCACTGCTATCTGGCTAACCAAACAATCCCTCTCTGCAGATTACTCTGTGATACCAGTCCACGGACCAGTACCAGAACCTGTCTGATCATTTACTCTGTGTGTGCTTCCAAAATAAACTGTTTAACTTTTCCTCCAGTCTCCTGTGGTGTTCTGCATGTGGGTTTAATCACAGAGACCC
>JAGKQL010000060.1:3253870-3273640 GCA_018398635.1 Cyprinodon brontotheroides
TTTGTCTCTCTAAATTCTCCCTAGGTGTGAGTGTGTGTGTGTGTGTGTGCATGGTTGTTTGTCCTGTATATCTCTGTGTTGCCCTGTGACAGACTTGCGACCTGTCCAGGGTGACCCCGCCTCTCACCCGGAATGTGGCTGGAGAGGCACCAGCAACCCTCCTGACCCCACTGGGTTACAAGGGTATTACAAAATGGATGGGTGGATTAATATCCCATGCATCACATCTTATTATGACCTAATTATCAAAACCAAGAAAGAAATAATAAATTTTATCTAATTACATAGATTTTATGACAATCAAGATGAAAAATATGAAAACTGCAAGGCAGTGTACAAGTCTTGGGCAGTGCACAGATGTTTGTGCTAATGTTAAAGCAATAACCTGAGAAAAACAAATAGCTAAAATGATTACTTTATGTTGAAGGCTAATATTTTGGGACCGCCAAAGGCAGTGCAGTAACATGAGAGATATGTAGAGGGTATTATTTAAAAACTTTCAGTAATGGTGGGTTTAAATAATCCCATGAGTAACAGTGGTTGGGTTAAACCAGTTATATCATGCCAAACACAGCAAATAGTTCTAAATGCCAGCAAAACCATCCTCTGTAGTAACTGAGTGTTCCGCCATGTTGCAGTTCTTACATTTATGCATTGTAGTTTTAAAGGGCAGGTGTGCGTGACACACAGAGGTGGATATAAAATTCTAACTCTGTTTTTATTCCAAAAAAGGCATAGTCATTTTTTTTTTTAGAGTTGAATTTTGCTCGTTTTACGTTAATTATGTTGACACAGTTACTGAAAATGTCAACTAAAGTAAGCGCTCCTCTAATGGAATCTAGCCGCACATTTTAATATATATAAAGGTGAGGGTACACGCAACAGTATAAGCCGCATTAACAGTATTGACAAGCAGCAGTTTTTTACAGGTGTATAACAATAGGTGCCTGCCATGCAATGTACGGAGGCAGTGAAATGTCTTGCTTCACATAGCAAGGTTTCACTGCTTTACCTATGCATTGCTATGGGCAGGGCCAAATAAACCTTTTGCCTGTATTAATTACAATTAACTGTTACACATGTTGTAATCAATCATTTGACCATTAATTCAAGTATTGTGAATGGTAACAGAGATATCAAAGAACATTAGTGATAAAATGTAAACTAACCACATTTTCAATGGCACTTGGTTGAGCTATGTCATCATCTGCTTCACTATAACTTGTTTCCGTTGATGATTTGTCCGTGTTATGCTGTATTGGTAAGAAAAACATATCAAACCACATTAAAACTATGAAGTCTGTAGGTGATGAAAGTGTTGAGTCAAGTTTTGTGCAGGACAGTATGAGAGCAGTGAAAAAGACATTGATATGGACTGAGACCTACAATGTTTTGTAATGGCAGGTCGGCATCGACTTCTCCCTCCGTTTCCTCGGGTGGGTTGGAGGAGGTCTCTGGCTGTAGGTGATGAAAGTGTTGAGTCAAGTTTTGTACATTAGTTTTTTTTAGGAATTGTACTGTTTATTTATAATAATGCTCCACCTTGTTGAATTTTAAAGTGTTTGTTCCTCAATCACATTAAATTTGAAAATTAATCACCATACCTGTTGTGTATTTTACCATAATTGACCAGAAATATAGTGTAAAACAACATTGAAAGACATATTTGGGAGTTCGAATGTAACTCCAGGAAATACGCTTTAAAAAACGTTAATAGTGTAAAGACTTATTCAGAAATGTTTCATTAATTCTTAATGCCTCAGTCTGCTATTTAAACCAACCTGTTACTAAATCAAATGAAAGTGTTATATTAATATTATTCCACAACAGCATAAGTTCTAACATTTTTAGGACATAAGATTAATGAATCAAAAGATTAGTCTAAAAAAACCAAACAACATGAAATAGGTGATAAAACAGTTACAGACTTATACATACTTGGAACGATGACTTTTCAAAAAGATTATCGACAGCATGCAACTGCTTCTGAAATATAGTAAAAACACAACATTATGATTTTGAACATTTTGTGTTATAACTACAATAATGTAATTTAAAAAAAAAAGTTATACAAACCTTGTATGAAATGTATGACTTCTGCAGTCTATATCGATTACTGGACAAGTTTGGAATTTGAAGTGCATTGCACACACTGGACCAGAAAGTTTGGTCTGAAAAGACATTGTATGCTTCTCCTCGTTGCTGAAGTTCTACTACATCCGACATTCTTTGGTCTAAAAGATTAAGTATTAATACTATTTTTTTATGAAGTTTGAACAAGCAGATTCAATTTTCCTGCCACTTCAAAATTATTTTAAAGAATAATTTATATCTATAATGGGAATCAATTATGATTGTGCTGTACTTACTCCAAACAACTTGAAATGGAAAACTCTAATGACAAAGACAAGACAATAGAAATGTGTCAGCATATTTTCATTAAATGTATATATAGGCAACATTTCCTTAAAATCATATTATCACAAAGATGTATCGTGTGGCGGTAGAAGTAAAGACTGAGACATAAACATACACGAGTATGAGATAAAGTTACAGTGTGTGGAAATAAGTCAATATAAGAAGTGTTTAAACTCAATTTCACAAATATTGTAAAGCAACAGTAGAGGTTTCTTTTTTGTTGTTGATAATAAACTTAAAATATGTAAATTACAGAGACCTTATGTGGACATGAAATCTGGACTTTATGGAGATCTTGACCTATTTTCTTGAGATCACAAGAAACTTTATCCCTCTGAAAGGGTCAGAAACTTAAAAGCAAATGATCTCATAACAACTGTTCATCTTAAATACATGTGACTTGGTTGTTATAGACTTTTACATTGTTGTTGCAATGAAGACTTAACTGTTACAGGCATTTTTGTATTTGTGCAAATGTAAAACCTTAGCTTCACCATATTTATTTATAAAAAATAAAATATGTAATGTAATTGAATGAAATTATTTTTTAAGTCACAAATCGCACAATATTTTTTTCTTTTACACCCTTCTTGGTAATTTCCATATTTAAAAGTAATTATTTCCCATTTCAAGTATTTGATAATGTGTTGTCAAATTATGATATAATAGTTTTATTGATAAAATACAAAACATTTTATAGCTAAGGCTATCAAACTTGTTTTTTCAATGAGTGGATAATAATCAAGCAATGTTTTATGTGATTACATTTAACTTGTCTATTTGTGTGTGTACATAAAATACTGTCCTTGGACATTTGCAGAAAAGAATTCGTCCAGCATGACTCTAATGAGGAAACTAAGCACTACATTTACTGGCAGAAATGTATAAAACATGCATTCCCCCACCCCCAAAAAAATTACATACCAATTTTGTAGAGATTTCACGGGATCAAAGAAAATAATTCAGAATATTGAGGAAATAAGTCGAGATATATATTTTTTTAATTCCATGTGTCCTTAGGGTCTCGTTAGACAAAATAAGCGCTATATTTGTTACAGATTTCTAAGAAAACCTTCGAAATATGCTTACTTAATAAAAGCACATGTCGGTCAAAGCTAAAGCTAGCATAGCGTCATCCCAAAAACAGAGTATAAGTTATACAATGTGCAATGTGCAAAAACGTGATTTTTAACTTTAGCACGTTTATGATGATAAAAATATGGATATTTAATTAACAAAACTACTTAAAGAATCACTTTATTACGAGTGTACAATGCGTACTTACCCTTGTTGTTTCTTTGACATGTTGAACGTGTGATCAGCCTTTGAAAAATGATCCCCAAAATCAGAGATGGGGACTCGAGTTTGTGACTCGTACTTTCGAGTCGATACTTTATAGTCGCTGTATTTAATGACTTCCAGACTCGACTTAGACTTTGCATTTTAAAGGGACTTTCAGACTCGAACACTGAGACTTCGCGGATTTCCGACCTCTTAGAACAATATTTTATTCCAGTGTAAAAACACTTATTCAAGTGTTTTTTGTTTTACTAACTTGACTGGATCGCCACGCTCGCCCCTTAACCGACACAGAAGAGGTAAAAAAAAAAAAAACTCAAAGACCCAAACCGTGAAGCACTCCAGTTCAAGTGTTTTTATTTATACAAAAAGCCACAGCAAAAGTGGCATAATAAAACAGTCACTTTTCTTTCTCCTGATAAAAACCTAAAATTCAAAGAGTTTTTCCTTAAAAAGGAAATGCAAGGCTGGAAGTTGGGCTCCCGCTTGTTATGCTGCTTCTGGTGCGAGTGATCGGCCTGCAGCGCACCCACTGGCTTGATCCACCAACACACCTGCGCTCCAGCACTGTATCCACACTCCCTGGCGGTGCCAAACCCCACCCCCTTTCCAGACTGGGATCCAGCTAAAAAGAGAAGCCAAGGGAGAACGCCAGCAGTCCGCCGCGTATCCAGCATCCACGCGCCAAAACCCCGTCGGAAGATATATGCCTGTCACCTGCAGATTCCTGCTTCTCCTTCTGCCTTCCTTCAGACTCCTTCTATGTCCCGGCTAATCTTCAGCCCTTGCTCGACACCTGAGCGCAGCATTACAAAGCGCAATTAATGCACCTCCCGCCTCCTCAGACAACTACTTCAGTCCAGTGCGCATGGATTGGTCACAAAGGGAAAAAACAAACCAAAACAGAACCCAACATGCAGGGAAGAAATTCAAAAGTCTAAAATAAAGACAAAACAATCATATATAAAAAAAGAAACATCAAAAACAAATCAGTATAAGCTCAAGAAGAAAATACAAAGAAAAAATAAATCATATCTTCCTCTCCAAACATACCAAGCATAAAGCATAAAACTAAAACTTAAATGAAAGAAAACCATAAACCATATTTTTCTCCCTGTGCAACACCACTGACACGTCACCCTTACCTGGCAACAGTACACGTGGACGGCAGGATTACAATGATTGTTTTTTCCACAGTCCTCATTTTCAATAAAGAGCAGACATTTACTGCTAAAACTAGAAAAGTTGTAACCACAAAATGTCAGGTAAATACTGAATGAAAAAATGCAGATTGAATTTTATCTGGGAAAAATTTTGCGTGTGCTTTTGATATAATTGTATTTTTCTCATTATCAGCAGTTCAAGATAATGATAATTCCATAGATATAATAGCGAACTTTAAGCTTATACCGTCTCAGTGACGGAAATGAAAACACAAGGAGAAACAAGCAAGCACGAAAATTATTGCACTTTTTTAAATGAATCAAGTGATTAGAATTTTTTTGTGCGATTAATTGATTATTGCAGAGGCCTTCTCAAGACTTGAGACTTGACTTGGACTTGAGCTCTCAAGACTTGAGACTTGACTTGGACTTGAGCTCTCAAGACTTGAGACTTGACTTGGACTTGCAAAAAATGACTTGCATGTGAACATGTTCTGCCCAAAATGGCGCAGCAGGTGTGTTTTTCCATCCATCCATCCATCCATCCATCCATCCATCCATCCATCCCATCCATCCATCCATATCCCGTCCATTTATTTATTTGCATTTTCATGTTACATATCATTTAATATCTATCTATGTCTATAAACATATATATATATATATATATATATATATATATATATATATATATATATATATATATATATATATATATATATATATATATATATATATATATATATATATAAGATGCTTGGCTTTTAATAAATAATAACAATTATTTTAACTATGACACATCAGATATTTGTATGCGTGTGTGGTTTGTGGTTGTGTTCTAGAGGTGTCCCTCTGTCAACCAGATGTGGTGGAAGTCATTGGAAACAGAGAGTTTTCCAGCAATGGGCATGGCAACTTAGGTTAAAAAAGTCAAAAAGGTGCTTTTTTAATTGTGTTTTATTTTGAAATGACACATCAGATGTTGCTGTCAGTTTGTGGTTGTGTTCTAGAGGTGTCCCTCTGTCAACCAGATGTGCTGGAAGTCATTGGAAACAGAGAGTTTTCCAGCAATGGGCACGGCAACTTAGGTTAAAAAAAGTCAAAAAGTGCTTTTTTAATTGTGTTTTATTTTGAAATGACACATCAGATGTTGCTGTCAGTTTGTGGTTGTGTTCTAGAGGTGTCCCTCTGTCAACCAGATGTGCTGGAAGTCATTGGAAACAGAGAGTTTTCCAGCAATGGGCACGGCAACTTAGGTTAAAAAAGTCAAAAAGTGCTTTTTTAATTGTGTTTTATTTTGAAATGACACATCAGATGTTGCTGTCAGTTTGTGGTTGTGTTCTAGAGGTGTCCCTCTGTCAACCAGATGTGCTGGAAGTCATTGGAAACAGAGAGTTTTCCAGCAATGGGCACGGCAACTTAGGTTAAAAAAGTCAAAAAGTGCTTTTTTAATTGTGTTTTATTTTGAAATGACACATCAGATGTTGCTGTCAGTTTGTGGTTGTGTTCTAGAGGTGTCCCTCTGTCAACCAGATGTGCTGGAAGTCATTGGAAACAGAGAGTTTTCCAGCAATGGGCACGGCAACTTAGGTTAAAAAAAGTCAAAAAGTGCTTTTTTAATTGTGTTTTATTTTGAAATGACACATCAGATGTTGCTGTCAGTTTGTGGTTGTGTTCTAGAGGTGTCCCTCTGTCAACCAGATGTGCTGGAAGTCATTGGAAACAGAGAGTTTTCCAGCAATGGGCACGGCAACTTAGGTTAAAAAAGTCAAAAAGTGCTTTTTTAATTGTGTTTTATTTTGAAATGACACATCAGATGTTGCTGTCAGTTTGTGGTTGTGTTCTAGAGGTGTCCCTCTGTCAACCAGATGTGCTGGAAGTCATTGGAAACAGAGAGTTTTCCAGCAATGGGCACGGCAACTTAGGTTAAAAAAAGTCAAAAAGTGCTTTTTTAATTGTGTTTTATTTTGAAATGACACATCAGATGTTGCTGTCAGTTTGTGGTTGTGTTCTAGAGGTGTCCCTCTGTCAACCAGATGTGCTGGAAGTCATTGGAAACAGAGAGTTTTCCAGCAATGGGCACGGCAACTTAGGTTAAAAAAGTCAAAAAGGTGCTTTTTTAATTGTGTTTTATTTTGAAATGACACATCAGATGTTGCTGTCAGTTTGTGGTTGTGTTCTAGAGGTGTCCCTCTGTCAACCAGATGTGCTGGAAGTCATTGGAAACAGAGAGTTTTCCAGCAATGGGCACGGCAACTTAGGTTAAAAAAAGTCAAAAAGTGCTTTTTTAATTGTGTTTTATTTTGAAATGACACATCAGATGTTGCTGTCAGTTTGTGGTTGTGTTCTAGAGGTGTCCCTCTGTCAACCAGATGTGCTGGAAGTCATTGGAAACAGAGAGTTTTCCAGCAATGGGCACGGCAACTTAGGTTAAAAAAAGTCAAAAAGTGCTTTTTTAATTGTGTTTTATTTTGAAATGACACATCAGATGTTGCTGTCAGTTTGTGGTTGTGTTCTAGAGGTGTCCCTCTGTCAACCAGATGTGCTGGAAGTCATTGGAAACAGAGAGTTTTCCAGCAATGGGCACGGCAACTTAGGTTAAAAAAAGTCAAAAAGTGCTTTTTTAATTGTGTTTTATTTTGAAATGACACATCAGATGTTGCTGTCAGTTTGTGGTTGTGTTCTAGAGGTGTCCCTCTGTCAACCAGATGTGCTGGAAGTCATTGGAAACAGAGAGTTTTCCAGCAATGGGCACGGCAACTTAGGTTAAAAAAGTCAAAAAGTGCTTTTTTAATTGTGTTTTATTTTGAAATGACACATCAGATGTTGCTGTCAGTTTGTGGTTGTGTTCTAGAGGTGTCCCTCTGTCAACCAGATGTGCTGGAAGTCATTGGAAACAGAGAGTTTTCCAGCAATGGGCACGGCAACTTAGGTTAAAAAAAGTCAAAAAGTGCTTTTTTAATTGTGTTTTATTTTGAAATGACACATCAGATGTTGCTGTCAGTTTGTGGTTGTGTTCTAGAGGTGTCCCTCTGTCAACCAGATGTGCTGGAAGTCATTGGAAACAGAGAGTTTTCCAGCAATGGGCACGGCAACTTAGGTTAAAAAAAGTCAAAAAGTGCTTTTTTAATTGTGTTTTATTTTGAAATGACACATCAGATGTTGCTGTCAGTTTGTGGTTGTGTTCTAGAGGTGTCCCTCTGTCAACCAGATGTGCTGGAAGTCATTGGAAACAGAGAGTTTTCCAGCAATGGGCACGGCAACTTAGGTTAAAAAAAGTCAAAAAGGTGCTTTTTTAATTGTGTTTTATTTTGAAATGACACATCAGATGTTGCTGTCAGTTTGTGGTTGTGTTCTAGAGGTGTCCCTCTGTCAACCAGATGTGCTGGAAGTCATTGGAAACAGAGAGTTTTCCAGCAATGGGCACGGCAACTTAGGTTAAAAAAGTCAAAAAGTGCTTTTTTAATTGTGTTTTATTTTGAAATGACACATCAGATGTTGCTGTCAGTTTGTGGTTGTGTTCTAGAGGTGTCCCTCTGTCAACCAGATGTGCTGGAAGTCATTGGAAACAGAGAGTTTTCCAGCAATGGGCACGGCAACTTAGGTTAAAAAAAGTCAAAAAGTGCTTTTTTAATTGTGTTTTATTTTGAAATGACACATCAGATGTTGCTGTCAGTTTGTGGTTGTGTTCTAGAGGTGTCCCTCTGTCAACCAGATGTGCTGGAAGTCATTGGAAACAGAGAGTTTTCCAGCAATGGGCACAGCAACTTAGGTTAAAAAAGTCAAAAAGTGCTTTTTTAATTGTGTTTTATTTTGAAATGACACATCAGATCAACGGAGTCTTTCAGCATAAATACAAAGTCTAAAACTCGAAGCCGTTGTAAATCTATTTCCAGTAGATTAAACATGGACCGGATGCGCGCTTTTATTGTGAAAGCAGCACGTAAATGGCGGTACCATAATGTCTTGAGCTGTCGCGCATGTGAAAATCGAGAGAGTGCTGCGGCTGGTGATGTTGAAATTAAAATCATATCCAAAGTTGATTCCTCATTAAGATAAGCCAAAGTTATTCAAAGGGTATGTAAGAAAATATATTTTCTTTAGTTTTGTAAAATATAAGTGCTGTTTGAAAGCTTTGTTTTGTGTGTTACTTTCTTGCCGTGCAATACGTGACACCCCTCCCAGTCTGGTCAAGTAGCAGACTGGGTAGGGGTGTCACATGTTTCGAACTTATAGCGCAGTGGTATAGAAATAGAAATTATAAGAAACGAAAATGTTTTACAGCAGGATTTTCAAGGAACAAGAATCAGGTTTTGTGAGCATTTGTCAGAGAAGGGAAGTTCACAAACTAGGGATTTTTTATAGTACAATGGGTACTGAGATGACACTTGAGAACAAGGAACAGGGTACACATCTTAAATTTATAAAAGCTTATCTAAACTTACCAACCCAGCAATATACTTAAACTTAGCCATCTATACACCGTATATCCAGGTCACCAGGGCCGAAGTTTAGCAGGGGAGCGAGGGGGCTGCAGCCGGGGCCCGGCATTCCAGTAGGAGGTTATATTTTGTGAATGGATAGCGGTCAGAATTTACCGTGATTTTCCGCGACTATAGCGCACATAAGCACGCGATCTTTTTATCCCTTAAGGAAGTAATGCTTGGCCCGGCGCCCTTTTGGTAAGGAGACCAGGTAAGGGGGTTTTCCACTCACATCAACTTTGCTCGCTGTTGATGCGTGAAACATGAGTTTATACAGGGGAAGTCAATGGTTGATGCGCATGCTGCTCATTGCAGTAAGTAGCAGCAAAGAGGTCCCACATAGCGCATTTTAAGCATTTGACGCTGCTTGCTGCTCGAGATGGAAAGTACTTAAGATTTAGCTGCTGGAAGCGCCGCGATCAAATCAGAGAAGTTGATCTTGGGAGCTGAAAGCAAGATAAGTATCACATATCGCTTCTGATGACATAAGGCGATTTTAAGGAAAATGAAAGGGAGGCTGCAATGGATGGATGAGAAATGATGAAAGCGTGGCTGAGAGGCAGGCTGGTTTTTACAGGAGTTATTGTTGATATAGTGCATTATTATAGAGTCTGGTGGCTGCAGGAAAGAATGAGAGCCTGCTGGTAGCTCCTTCTTACGAAGCAGACGAGGGTGTCTACTGTAAAGTCTCCTGACTAAAGGAGCTGCTCAGCGCACTCTTTTACATACAGGCTCATCGCATTGAATGTCCAACGAAAAACTCCAATTGTTGTTTCAAAAATAGAAAACCTGGTTACATTACCTAACTTTCACATTACTTTATAAAAAAAAAAAAAAAAAAACATTTAAGGCAACTCGGCCACAGTTGGGATTGAACCCACAAGCTGTTAGTCCACAGACCACTCAGCTTAACCACTGCGCTATAAGTTTGCAACAGCTTACGCGGCATCCCAGTCTGCTACTTGGACTGGGACTTTGGGAGGGGTGTTGTCACGCATTGCACGACAGGGGAAAGTAACACACCAAAAACAAAGCTTTCCTTTGGCACTTATATTTTTACAAAACTAAAAAGAAAAATATATTTTCTTACATACCCTTTTTGAATATTTTTTTGGCTTATCTTAATGAGGAATCAACTTTGGATATGATTTTAATTTCAACATCACCAACCCGCTATAGTACCGTCTCTGTCGCCCAACTTTTTACTCTTGGTTGTGCTACTAGTCCAAGTCCCCGGCTCCGAAAGCTTAATTAATTTTATTTTTCATAAAATAATAGCGTGCAGATAAATAGGGAAATAACAGTTCTCAGATAAGATCGGAAGGTGTATCTATAACTTTACTATCAATCTATCTTATAAATATTTTCATGAGAAATAAGATTATGCAGTCCCTACAGTATGTTAAATTAATTCATTAACTTTATTTTTAATCAAAAACAAAATAAAATAGAACAATATCACACCGAAAAGATCCCCACAGTAAACCTGCTTTCAGTTGACTGCAGGCCCACAAACATTACAGACAGGGTGTCTACTGCAGGTCTCACGGAAGAGCCAAAGGGAGCTGGTCAGCTCACTAATAACTTTTATACAGAGCTTCATATGCGTGAATGTCCAATCCTAATAACTCAATTGTTGTTTCAAAAATAGAAAACCTGGTTTTCATTTTATTTTACATTCTAACTTTCATTTACTTTATAAAAGCCATAATAATAAAAAAAAAAACATTTACAAGTAACTTCGGCCACAGCTGGGATTTCGAACCCTCGAATCTGTTGAACTGACAGATCACTGAGCTTAAACCTCTGCGCTATAAACCTCGCTAAACACGTGACACCCCTTCCAGTCTCCGCTACTCGACCTATGTAATCCTGACTCATGGGACGCTTAAATGGAGTCAGACTGCCACCCTGAAGTAAAAGCTATAGTAGTCACATGTTTTTTCACGCAATCACGATGAAACACGCGGAGCGTAAGTGAAACATCCATTTCCAAACCAGCGCCCACTGTATAAAGAAAGGTGCTGATGGCAGCAGCAGCACAGCTGATATTTCTGTCCATGATGGAGTCACAGTCAAACAGGAACAGATGAGGCGAGAAGCTACTATGAGAAAAAGGTAAAGCAGAGAGAGCAGAACGTTAGAGATTGGGGAACACCAGATTCTGCAAAAGGTAAGGAGGAGAGGAAATAGAGATAGGAGGCCGTGAAATAGGGGTCCCTATGTGCACTCCCGGCAGTCCTAAGCCCTATAGTAGCATAACTATAGGAGATAGCTTGGGACTAACCTGAGGCCACTCTACAACTAGAAGCTTTATCAAAAAAGTTACATGCCTACACCTTAAAGAGTAGACAGGGTGTCTTGCCTCACCGGACTAAAACTGGTAGTTGGTTCCACAGGAGAGGAGCCTGATAACTAAAAGATCACCCCACTGCCTCCCCATTCTACTTTTTAGAAATTCTAGGAACACCCACTAGTAAAACCTGCAGATAGAGAGAGCAAAGAGGGCCTTGCCTGTTGGGAACATAAGGAACAACTGTGATCTCTGATATCAGATGGGAGCTTGGCCATTTAAGGCTTTTATATGTGAGGAAGGGAGGAGTTTTTAAATTCCTATTCTGGATTTAACAGAGAGGAAGCCAATGAAGAGAAGCTTTCGGGATAGGAGAGATATGATCTCTCCTTCTTCATTTTCATCAGAACTCTTTTGGCTGCAGCATTTTTTGGATCAGCTGAAGGCTTTTAACTACAGTTTGTGGACTTCCTGATAGTAAAGAATTACAATTGTCCAGCCTTTGAAGTAACAAATGCATGGACTAAGTTTCTCCAGCACATCACCCCTTGACAGGAGATTTCTCATTTTTTGCAATGTATTCCTCAGATGAAAGAAGGAAATTCTAGAACCCTCTTTGATATGGGATTTAAATGACAGGTCCTGATCCAAAAAACAACACCAAGATTTTTTACTTTATTATCTGAAATCAGTTTAATCCCCATTCCAAATGAAGTGATTCAAGATTCCAAGAGACTTTATTGTCATTCACATCACGTGTTACATGAGGTAGAATGAAATTGAGAGTCACGGCCCCAGTTACATCCGAATATAAAAAATAAAATATAAAAACTAGCTACAAGATCAAATTATATAAATAGAAAAAATATTTACAGGTATATAAAAACAAGAAGTAGAGAATAAAATGTATATTAATAGGAATGTACAGGATGGATGAAGTATGAGTAATGTAGCAGCGTGGGAAGATAAATTTAGCAGTGCAACATTTTAAAGTGTCCGAGTGTAAACTGCAAATACAGTGTCATTGGGGGGGTTAGGGGTTGAAGTGACCAAGTTATTGTTAGGGACAGTTTGAGACTGACTAATCAGCTTATTTTTCAAAGACTCTGGTCCAAAAGACTATAACTTCTGTTTTGTCTGCATTCACTCCACAGGTAACCCTTGAGCATGAGGAAGATTTGTCATTAACGTGAACAAACTGAAATTGATTAGATAGATCTGAATTTATAGACAGATATAGCTGGGTATCATCAGCATAACAGTGGAAATTAATCCCATGCTTTCGAATAACTCTACCGATTGGGAGCATGTATAGAGTAAAGAGAATTGGTCCTAGCACTGATCCCTGTGGTACTCCACAGGTAACCTTTGAGCATTAGGAAGATTTATCATTAACGTGAACAAACTAAAATTGATCAGATAGATAAGATTTAAACCAGTCTAGTGCTGTTCCTTTAATTCCAACAAAACGTTCTAGTCTTTCTAAAAGAATATTATGATCAAATGTATCACATTGCTGACCTCCAAAGTTCCTGCTCCTCCAACGCAAGACCCCATGGATACTGTGCCACACACACCGGCCCCCCAAAAGTACCTGTGTCACACACCAGCCTATGAGCCACCCCCTTAGAGACTGCCTGCTTTGTCCAAGAGACTCTGCTTGTCGGACTGCATGCTTGCAGGAATGTCTTATGAAAGGTAATTAAAGGTGTATTAATTAAAGAGGAGAGTTCTCACAACCAACTTTAGAGCAAAACTTCATCCTCTACCCCAATGAACATGGTAAATGAAAAACAGGAACACTGTTCTTCAATGTCCAAAATTGTTATCTTTGAAAAACAGATAAAGTTATTTGAACATTAATGGTTAATTTTTTTAAGTCAGTCATTTTCCATTTCCTTATGATTCCTACATATGTACGTTTTAGTCACTGAACACTTTGAAAATGCATTTAACATTCAACCAGACATTCAATAACAAAAATATCCTCAGTCACATAAGGACACAACTACAACAAAATGAGAGAGTGGACTGTCCATTCAAAAATCATCACTACTGTACAAAGTTTTATTCTGCCTTTAAAAGCCATAGAATTAGGCATTATCCTGATGGTGATATTTCACACTATAATTCTGAAACTATGCATGAAGAAACTGTTTGCAATCCTTTACAGCAAAGTGTTAAATGATTGGAACTCAGTGTTCTAATCCTTCTGATTTCACTCATGACACAGGGGAACTTTAAGTTCAGTTAAGAAACAACTTAGCTTACCTCTTTTTAAAAATATTATTGTTCTTCATGTGTCAGAAACAGCCATACAGAACATTATAGATCACTTGTTGCAAATAATTTCACTTGTAAGATAATCCATTAACAACACTGTGCAGCAGCTTAGTCGATCAGTGAGTGAATTAATTGAATGAGTTGATGGCAGCTGGTTGGAACACCAGTTCTGTCTATTTTCGTTTTTATGTTTTGTGCTTTTTAAGTGCCTCCCTTTTTTGGTTTTATATACCATTCTTGATTATGTAAACTATTGAATGGGCTTTGTTTGCACAAAGAAGCCTCTGCCTTCTTAATAACTTGGAATGTAAAGGGCTGGCGTGCATGCTCCAGCAGCTTGAGTGTTTCAGTGAGTGAGCATTGTCGTGAGGTATTTTTGATGTATGCCCAATATGTGAAGCGTGGTCTGCACTATGTTATTCCATGCCACAACGCAAAAGGGGATAAATCACGGACCAGCAGTGGATTTAGATATGGCTGAGGCGGTGAAGAAGTGGAAAATACCGAGGGCAAGTTTGTGCGAAAAACGGAGGGACATGAGGGCGAAAAAAAAAGAGCGGGATCCAGGTGGAAAAGGGTCCCAGCGTTGTCATGCACCTCAGGAGTCGGTTTCCACAATGGCGGTCATACAAACAAAACAGGCTGGTGGCGCACCCAACAGGAAATACGCGATAGTGTAGAGTGGATGTAGATTTGACTTCAATCAGAGGCCTCCTGTGTGCGGTCACCTACAAATTCTACCTACAATTCTACAATTTCTGCAACACACACACACAGACGAGCCTGGTTTCTGCCTAGGCCAGCCTTAGAAGTCTTGGGCAAAGTTGCAACGATATTCTTTTTAAAGACATGTTTGTATTTCGTAAAGCAAAACAAATTGAAGGTGTGAGAGAAAGCATCTCCACCCTTTGAGTCTTTCAACAATATTTTTGAGGTGTCATAGAAAAGCTGATTATTTTCTAGCACCTAGATCACTGCGTAGTCTGCCCTGTTTAAATTAGGACTTTACATTCATTTCTTTAGTTATTGCTACATACCGTATTTTCACGTCCATAAGGCGCACTACGTACTAAAAGGCGAGTCTCAGTTATGTGTGTCATTACTGTATTTTAAATCACACGCAGCGCTTAATCGACTATAGGGCGTTTTCATATATACAGGAACATTCTACTACGTTTAAATACTTCTACTGCGTATTTAAAATATGTAGAAAACTGAGTATGATTGTGTTTTATTCATGTATTTATTACAAAGTATTAATCAAAACCCATCGAAGTCATCCCCTGTTTCTGAATTAAACAGCTTCTTTTAGCCAATCCTGCTTAAATACCAAACTTCTTAAGCTGGTCAGAGTCACATCTGCGTACCGCCGCTCCTCTGAAATGATGCCGCTTTTGCGTAAAGCTTGAACAACAGAGCCAGCAGAACCGCTAGTAGCCCAAGCATCTACAATCCATCCGCAAAACGGTGGCGTAATCTTGCCCGCGCTGCTCTTCCCACTTTCGCGGAACTGTGGTCCGAGCTGCTCATCCATCGGCCCCATGCGCCGCCGCAGCCTTACTTCTTTGAAACTGCAGTTCGCCACCATGTCGGTGTTGTTGAAGTTCCTTTTGTCCGAGACCTCCTGGAATAACAGCGAGCACAGCGTGTTTCATTTGTTTCACCTTGTTTTTCACATTGGCTGTGAGATGGGAATGCATGGAGTCACAGATTAACAGCGATGGTGATGCGTGGAAAACCACCTGGTCTCCTCACATACACCTCCCTCAGCTGCGCTTTCATCATCTCCTCGATCCATCCAGCCCTTTTCCATCCTCTTCTTTTCCACCGTGTGATTCACTGGGATGTCAAAAGTGAGCGGCACCTCGTCCATGTTGGTGATTAGGCTTGGCTGGATGCATTTGTTGGCGATGTGTTTGCTGCAGTAGGAGTGGAAGCTCGCCAGCTTTTCATATTATAATACACCGGACGTTGCTGAGCTACTGTAGTCCTGGTCCGGATGGAAAAATTGCACTCATAGGTGTGTCTCTGTCATTTTCAGGGTTGTTATGACAACAATGTTCTGCATAAAGTACACATACCTGTTCTTTTATACACAATCCACGCCCGCCACTTCCCCCTTTAACGTTCTCATGGCGGTCTCAACAACGTCCGCAGTAACAACACACAGGGCGCACCAGACAACTAAAACATATTTTCTTTAGTCCAACTGTTTTTAATATTCTTTTTGTTTCTGCATTTTTTATTTTATTTTATTTATTTTTTCCTACTTGCTTTGATTCTGTTTTATCTTCCTGCATTTTAATCATGTAAAGCACTTTGCATTGTCTTTGTACTGAATTGTGCTATACAAATAAATTTGCTCCTTGCCTTGACTTGCCTTATGGTGCAATATACGCGAAAGCTGCAATTGCTGAATTATCAGCAACCGTAGTAATGCGATTCCCATTGTCAGTATACCAGAGGCTTGGGAGCTTGAGGGGTCTTCAAGCTCCCATATATATTGGATTAAATATGATTGCTTTTTCTAAGTTAGAAAAAAAAATTAATATACATATGGAAGAATTTCACTAGGTTTTACGTCACTAGTATCCTATTACTGACCTGAAAACATCTAACTTTATTTTCACATAACTTTTTTTCTCTGTGCATTATCTGATGTTGAGGATGATGAAGAGTTGATGTCCAGCTCCCCTGAAGCAGCCAGTAGTAGGGAGAGAAGAAGAGGAAAAGGAAGGTGCCAGTTATAATGTACAACTGCTTCAGGGGAAGTTGACATTTTTTGGACCAGCTGATTGGCTCATGGAGAAAGAGCAGGAAGTGGTATCTGACAGAGCTGCATCGTTTTGTGACTTTGTGGACATTGTTGTAACAAACAGCTACCTGTTGCACAAGGAGCTATGTGGCAGATTGGATCACCAGCTGCTGACCCACCAGGCTTTCAGGAAGTTGTGTATTTTAAGGGCCTGTCAGCACATCCCTGTGGCCATTGCTGTGTTTTTTTGATTTTGAATCCTGCTTTTTGTATCATGATAAAGAATATTATTTGAATGCTGTTATAAGTTATAAGTTTCAATACACTAAAAGAATGATTTAATATACGAACATGGTCTTGTAAACTTTTAAGTGTGATTATAAGTATTTGGAATAGGTAAAGATTTTGTTGCAATGCTAAAAAAATTTTATTTTAATGTACATTTTTTTTTCTCAAATGGTTCTGAATGTGCACATTTTTGTACATTTAATTCTGTTTACAAAGACCTGTCCAGGTTGTGCCCCGCCTCTCGCCTATAGACACTGGAGATAGGCACCTGCACCCCTCGCAACCCCCAGCTGGATTAAAGCCTGACAGAAACTGGATGGATGGATGATTCTGTTTACATAATTTGGTCTTTTTCAACAATGAAGATTTGGACAAACTCCAAATAAATGTTTGCTGGTTTAAAATTATTTTGTGCAACTTTTTAACAACAATCTTTTCGAGGGACAGATCAATGATATTTCTGTATTTATAAAAATACGTGTAAAAAAAATTTTTTTTTTCTATTTTCTGTTAGTTAATATCCCTTTTTTGGGTTTTATTAGTTAAAATATCAATGATTTTTCTGTATTTATAAAAATATGTGTAAATAATTTTTGTTTTTCTAATTTCTGTTAGTTAATTGCCCTTTTTTGGGTTTTATTAGTTAAAATATCAATGATTTTTCTGTATTTATAAAAATACGTGTAAATAAAAAATTTTTTTTTCTAATTTCTCTGTTAGTTAATTGCCCTTTTTTAGGGTTTTATTAGTTAAAATATCAATGATTTTTCTGTATTTATAAAAATTTGTGTAAATAATTTTTTTTTCTATTTTCTGTTAGTTAATATCCCTTTTTTAGGGTTTTATTAGTTAAAATATCAATGATTTTTCTGTATTTATAAAAATACGTGTAAATAAATTTTTTTTTCTATTTTCTGTTAGTTAATTGCCCTTTTTTAGGGTTTTATTAGTTAAAATATTAATGATTTTTCTGTATTTATAAAAATATGTGTAAATAAATTTTTTTTCTATTTTCCGTTAGTTAATTGCCCTTTTTTAGGGTTTTATTAGTTAAAATATCAATGATTTTTCTGTATTTATAAAAATATGTGTAAATAAATTTTTTTTTCTATTTTCCTTTTAGTTAATTGCCCTATTTTAGGGTTTTATTAGTTAAAAATATCAAAGATTTTTCTTGTATTTATAAAAATTTATGTAAATAATTTTTTTTTTCTATTTTCTGTTAGTTAATTGCCCTTTTTTAGGGTTTTATTAGTTAAAATATCAATGATTTTTCTGTATTTATAAAAATATGTGTAAATACATTTTTTTTTTCTATTTTCCGTTAGTTAATTGCCCTATTTTAGGGTTTTATTAGTTAAAATATCAATGATTTTTCTGTATTTATAAAAATATGTGTAAATACATTTTTTTTCTATTTTTCCGTTGAGTTAACTGCCCTTTTTAGGGTTTTACATTAGTTAAAATATCAATGATTTTTCTGTATTTATAAAAATATGTGTGAATAATCCTTTTTTTCTATTTTCTGTTAGTTAATTGCCCTTTTTTAGGGTTTTATTAAGTTAAAATATCAATTGATTTTTCTGTATTTATAAAAATACGTGTAAAAAATGTTTGTTTTTCTGAGTTTCCGTTAGTTAATTTGCCCTATTTTAGGGTTTTATTAGTTAAAAAAAATATATTTTTCTGTATTTATAAGCTAATATGTGTCATAATAATTCACACTTTTCTATTTTCTGTTAGTTAATTGCCATTTTTTGGGTTTTATTAGTTAAAGTAGACTTATTTCATGCAAATTATTAAAAATTTGTATGGAAGGGTTGAAATTATGTAAAAATGTTTTAAAGAAAAGCTCTACAGCACATAAAATTATGAACTTTGTTTTGCAGTTGGTCAAAAAAAGGTTAAAAACCTCCAGTTAATTAATAATTATGCAACCATTTTTCACAAAAAACATTCTTTCTCTACTTTAAATTTTAAATTGGAAATATGAATTTGATTGGATGATCGAGGGATCCAGACGGTTGGATAGGGCTGATTAATTTAACTATTACACAAGTGTTGTGGTCATAGATGGAAGTCTGCATATTCCCCTTTATCTAGGAGTGTGTTCTACTCAGAGTAAATCCAGTCTTTAGGCATGTTTTTTTTTTTTTTGCTGGGAGATTTTAAAGTGGTTTATTGAGCTTTAGTCTCTCTTTGTTTATTACAACCAAACTTATCTTCTCTGTGTTGTCAGGATGTATATCTAAAGTCTTTGAGGGCCCAGACATCTGATTATGTTAAAGAACTGCAGCCATTAAAGGGCTCTATACCACACTGCAGAGTAAGGGTTTTAAACAATGGGGGGGCCACTGATTCTGTAGGGGAGAGTCAGGTATAAAACATGGGTAAAATCAGACAGAGGAGCATTGCAGCATTATCAGCAGCACTGAACCTACAACCATGGACACAGTTGACATGAGCAAGGGCAAGGTAAGCTTCGAGAAATATCCAGAATGTGAAATTATTTGTTGATATCAGATATTTTAAAAGTAAATCTGTATTTTTCCTTGATGCAACCCTTGTTTTTTGCAGATTATCTTCTATGAAGATAAAGCTTCGCCAGGGAGAGCACTCTGCCAAGAGCAATAACCTCCCACCTGAACAGGTGCAACTCCGGCCAGAGTGGGGGCATGGATTCTTCGGGTGGGTCTTCGACCGCCTAACCACTGGAAACCAGTATTTCATTAGAAGAGGAGAATTTGGTGACCATATGAGCAATGATATGGGCCTGAGTGGTGGGAT
>JAGKQL010000060.1:3274140-3306164 GCA_018398635.1 Cyprinodon brontotheroides
TTATACACAATCCACGCCCACACTTCCCCCTTTAACGTTCTCATGGCAGTCTCAACAACGTCCGCAGTAACAACACACATAGGGCGCGCCGCACAACTAAAACATATTTTCTTTAGTCCCACTGTTTTTAATATTCTTTTTTGTTTCTGCATTTTTTATTTTATTTTATGTATTTTTTCCTACTTGCTTTGATTCTGTTTTATCTTCCTGTATTTTAATCATGTAAAGCACTTTGCATTGTCTTTGTACTGAATTGTGCTATACAAATAAATTTGCCTTGCCTTGACTTGCCTTGCCTTGTGACTATGGGCCATGAAAGCTGCACTGCTGTATTATCAGCAATCGAGTAATGAGATTTCATTGTCAGTATACCAGAGGCTTGGGAGCTTGAGGGGTCTTCAAGCTCCCATATATATTGGATTATATATGATTGCTTTTTCTAAGTTAGAAAAAAAAATTAATATACATATGGAAGAATTTCACTAGGTTTTACGTCACTAGTATCCTATTACTGACCTGAAAACATCTAACTTTATTTTCACATAACTTTTTTTCTCTGTGCATTATCTGATGTTGAGGATGATGAAGAGGAGGCGTCCACCTCCCCTGAAGCAGCCAGTTGTAGGGAGAGAAGAAAAGGGAAAAGGAAGGTGCCAGTTATAATGTACAACTGCTTCAGGGGAAGGTTGACATTTTTTGGACCAGCTGATTGGCTCATAGAGAAAGAGCAGGAAGTGGTATCTGACAGAGCTCCATCCTTTTGTGACTTTGTGGACATTGTTGTAACAAACAGCTACCTGTTGCACAAGGAGCTGTTTGGCAGATTGGATCACCAGCTGCTGACCCACCAGGCTTTCAGGAAGTTGTGTATTTTAAGGGCCTGTCAGCACATCCCTGTGGCCATTGCTGTGTTTTTTTGATGTGTTTTTGAATCCTGCTTTTTGTATCATGATAAAGAATATTATTTTAATGCTGTTATAAAGTTTCAATACACTAAAATAATGATTTAATATACGAACATGGTCTTGTAAACCTTTAAGCGTGATTATAAGTATTTGGAATAGGTAAAAAAATGTTTGCAATGCTGAAAATATTAAATTTTAATGTACATTTTTTTCTCTCAAATGGTTCTGAATGTGCACATTTTTGTACCTTCAATTCTGTTTACAAAGACCTGTCCAGGTTGTGCCCCGCCTCTCGCCTATAGACACTGGAGATAGGCACCTGCACCCCTCGCAACCCCCAGCTGGATTAAAGCCTGACAGAAAATGGATGGATGGATGATTCTGTTTACATAATTTGGTGTATTTCAACAATGAAGATTTGGACAAACTCCAAATAAATGTTCGCTGGTTTAAAATTATTTTGTGCAACTTTATAACAACAATCTTTTCGAGGGACAGATCAATGATTTTTCTGTATTTATGAAAATATGTGTAAATACATTTTTTTTTTCTATTTTCCGTTAGTTAATTGCCCTTTTTTGGGTTTTATTAGTTAAAGTAGACTCATTTCATGCAAATAATAAAAAATTAGTAATGAAGGGTTGAAATGATGTAAAAATGTTTTAAAGAAAAGCTCTACAGCATATAACATTATGAACTTTGTTTTACGGTTGGTCAAAAAAAGGGTCAAAAACTTCCAGTTAATCAATAATTATGCAACCATTTTTCACAAAAGACATTCTTTCTCTACTTTTAATTTTAAATTGAAAATATAAATTTGATTGGATGATCGAGGGATCCAGACGGTTGGATAGGGCTGATTAATTTAACTATTACACAAGTATTGTGGTCATAGATGGAAGTCTGCATATTCCCCTTTGTCTAGGAGTGTGTTCTACTCAGAGTAAATCCAGTCTTTAGGCATATGTTTTTTTTTGCTGGAAGGGGGGGAGCAGGGGAAGCGGATAGGAAGCATAGATAAAGAAAGCTTTGTTTAAGCTTGACATGATGTGTGTTGTCAGGATGTATATCTAAAGTCTTTGAGGGCCCAGATATCTGATTATGTTAAAGAACTGCAGCCATTAAAGGGCTCTATACCAGACTGCAGAGTAAGGGTTTTAAACAATGGGGGGGCCACTGATTCTGTAGGGGAGAGTCAGGTATAAAACATGGGTAAAATCAGACAGAAGAGCATTGCAGCATTATCAGCAGCACTGAACCTACAACCATGGACACAGTTGACATGAGCAAGGGCAAGGTAAGCTTCGAAATATCCAGGAATGTGAAATTATTTGTTGATAAATAGATATTTCAAAAGTAAACCTGTGTTTTTCCTTGATGCAACCCGCTGCTTCTTGTTCTGCAGATTATCTTCTATGAAGATAAAAACTGCCAGGGTCGCTCCTATGAGAGCAATGGTGACTGTGCCGACATGTCCTCCCACCTGAACAGGTGCAACTCCGTCAGAGTGGAGTATGGATTCTTCATGGTCTACGACCGCCCCAACTTCACTGGAAACCAGTATTTCATTAGAAGAGGAGAATTTGGTGACCACATGAGTAATATGGGCTTGAGTGGTGGGATTAAATCTTGCCGTATGATCCCCTTGGTAGGTATAAAGAGAAAAATGTGATATTATGATTTTTGTTTTGCGTCATTGAGTAATTATCCCTCCAAACAGTACAGGGGAGCCTACAGGATGAGGATCTATGAGAGGGAGAACTTCGGTGGTCAGATGTATGAGTTGATGGATGACTGTGAAAACATCATGGATCGCTACCACATGTCCGACTGCATGTCCTGCCACGTGATGGACGGTCACTGGATGATGTACGAGCAGCCGTTCTACAGAGGCAGGATGATGTATCTGAGGCCCGGAGAGTACAGGAGCTTCAAGGAGATGGGATACGGAGGCATGAGGTTCATGAGCATGAGGAGGATCACGGATATGATGTAAAAGCTACAAAAAGATAAAGAAAGAAATAAAGGAAATTAAACCAAAAGAATTATCACGTGTCTTTGTTCTTTAAGGGATGTATTAAAAATGTATTAAGTGAGAATATAGGGCAATGTGAACACACAAATGGTTAATCTGAATTAAAATTCACTATGAGAAAATTAAGCTTGGGAATTTAGTTTGGAATGGTCTTTAATCTGATGACACAACGGCAGCAAGGGAACCTGCAATTTTAACAAAAGTAGTTTATTTGTATTGAAAATACAATTTTCCCCCATAAATATAAGTTTGGATTTAATGATATAAATGAAAAAGTAAATTTATATAATTTTTTATTTCCACCCCAGCTCTCTGCACCTGTACTTATAGCATATCTTCTATTTCTTCCATCACCGTCTCCTAACCTGTCTAACTCGTGACTCCTATGTATTTAATTCTGAATATGACGGGACTTTTACTTTAACAGCTATTTATTTTCATTTGGGTTCAATAAAGGATTTTAAAATTTGTTTGAATTATTTTTTAATTCTTCACAGGGTCACAAGTTGTAATAAATAGATTTGGAAAACTGTTTTCCTTGGGCCTTGTTCTATATACGTGATAAATTCCTTTATACAGAAAGCTTGTCCAAACCCTTGATGTGAAGAAATTGATGCTGTTGGAGCTTTTTTCTTTATTTTTAATTTCAAGCATAACTCTATAACAATTGTGTCCTTTTTTATTTTCTGTGGATGCCAATCGCTTTTGAATATTTTTTTCTTACAGGTAGCCTAAAATAACATATGGAAATGTAGGGTTACAGTTTTTTTATTTTGCTGCTAGATTAATCTATTGGTTGCTTTTACATAACAGATGAATATTTGGTATTAGTAATTGGAACCAACCCTTGAGGACCGACTTTGGGCCGGGCTGCTGTGGTGATAGATGTAGCTCAACTAGTGACTTTAACATGAGGAACAAAGAACAAGTAGCTAGAGAAGTAACAAGAGCTAAACGAAGAACAGGAGACAATAGAGAAGGAAGAGCAAACAATTTTCCCTGTGGTAATCAAGACACCCAGAGCAATGAGCCCCAAATTGGGTGAGTGGTTAGCTTAGTAGGTTACTCTAAATTGTTCTTTGGTGTGAGTGTGTGTGTGCATGGGTTGTGTGTTGCTGTGTTGCCCTGCGACAGACTGGCAACCTGTCCAGGGTGGGCCCGCCTCTCACCCATAGACTACTGGAGACAGGCACCGACCCCACCGCGACCCTGACAACGACTAAACGGGAGTGGATGGATGGATGGATGGATGGATGGATGGATGGATGGATGGATGGATGGATGGATGGATGGATGGATGGATGGATGGATGGATGGATTATATATAGTTGCCCGAGAGGTAGCAGCAGTAGAAGCTGTGTTTAAACATTCATTTGTACAGTTAGAGTGACCTAGAGATGAAAAGATGAATGTGGCTGCCAGTGTCTCTCTCTTTCTTCTCTTTCACTCACTCACTCACTGAAACACACACTCTCTCTCTCTCTATATATATATACATATATATATATATATATATACACTACCGTTCAAAAGTTTGGGGTCACCCAAACAATTTTGTGTTTTCCTGAAAAGTCACACTTTTTCACCACCATACATTGTAAAATAAATAGAAGATAGAGGGTAGACATTGACAAGGTTAGAAATAAGATTTTTTTTTACATCAAACTTTGCTTTCATCAAAGAATCCTCCATTTGCAGCAATTACAGCATTGCAGACCTTTGGCATTCTAGCTGTTAATTTGTACAAATCTGTACAAATCTCCCACCTTACCAGCACCAAAGCAACCCTGGACCATCACATTACCTCCACCATGCTTAACAGATGGCGTCAGGCATTCTTCCAGCATCTTTTCATTTGTTCTGGGTCTCACAAACGTTCTTCTTTCTGATCCAAACACCTCAAACCTTGATTCATCCGTCCACAATAATTTTTTCCAGTCTTCCTCTGTCTAATGTCTGTGTTCTTTTGCCCATCTTAATCTTTTTCTTTTATTGGCCAGTCTCCTTTGCCACTCTGCCCTGAAGCCCAGAATCCCGCAGCCACTGGTGTTTTGCGGGTACTATTTAATGAAGATGCCAGTTGGGGACCTTTGAGGCGTCTGTTTCTCAAACTAGAGACTCTAATGTACGTATCTTCTTGCTCAGTTGTGCAACGCGGCCTCCCACTTCTTTTTCTTCTCTGGTTAGAGCCTGTCTGTGCTGTCCTCTGAAAGGAGTTGTACACACTGTTGTAGGAAATCTTCAATTTCTTAGCAATTTCTTGCATGGAATAGCCTTCATTTCTAAGAGCAAGAATAGACTGTCGAGTTTCAGATGAAAGTTCTCTTTTTCTGGCCATTTTGAGTATTTAATTGACCCCACAAATGTGATGCTCCAGAAACTCAATCTGCTCAAAGGAAGGTCAGTTTTGTAGCTTCTGTAACGAGCTAAACTGTTTTCAGATGTGTGAACATGATTGCACAAGGGTTTTCTAATCAATTCGCCTTCTGAGCCAATGAGCAAACACATTGTACCATTAGAACACTGGAGTGATAGTTGCTGGAAATGGGCCTCTATACACCTATGTAGATATTCCCCAAACTTTTGAGCAGTAGTGTCGATATATGTGCATATCATTCACAATCAGGGCCTTCAGCTTGGGGTGATGATGGATGGAGAGATGAATGTCTTAAGTGGAAACCAGATTTTGTCCTGCCTTCTCATCCCTTTCCATCTGTGCCTCCAACAGTCTGATCCGTTCACAGAGTCGCTCATACACCTTTTCCTGCCCTTTCCCTCAGAGTGCAATATGCCGTTGTGAGTGTGTGGAAGTCTGCATGTTCACACTCATACCATCAGGTTTCACAGTCAACCTTTTTGCCCCCTGCAGCCCCTACAGAAATGTCCTGCCTGTCATCACTTTAAACAGTGATCACATTGGTCATTTTCTGTTCCTCGCATCCTTTGCATCCCCTTTTAACATTCCTTCTTACTTGGTGGGAAGACTGAGAGCTGGTCATGGCTTTCCTCATTTTAGCAATTTCTTTACTGGAGGTCTTATAGTTTCATAAAGCTCTGGACATTTGGCTTCATATTTCAGCTGATTACTCTTAGATTGCCAAGCCAGCATCAACTGAAGCTTGATGTTGCTGCTTACTCTGCATTTCTGTTTGTAGCTCATTAGCTTTGGGGATTTCTGTGCTTTAATTTTTCCTCTGTTTGTGATATCATTCTGAATCTGAGTCTGATCATCAAGATTAGGCTGTAGCTGAAATTAAATGCTGTCTCTAAATAGCCCATATCTGACTGACGTTGGGTGAATGTTGGGTGGATTCACCACTGTCTTGTATGATATTTATCAATCTTTGTTAGATATCTATGGAACTGTCCTAACAATTTCTCTTTGATATTGCTTTGAGATAGGGTAAAGTCAGATCACATTTTATTTCAAGCATGTCATGCATGCTTGAACCTTAAAGGAATAGTACACCCAAAACATGATTAGGCCTCTCATTTTCTACTCACCCCCATGCTGAACAACACCCTGGAGTACTTCTTTTTTGATATCTCAAATGCATCTATGGAGATCTGGGAGGCTTCTTGCTGTCTGCTGACATTCAAATAATGGAGGTCTATGGTGCCCGGTGCAGAAAAGTTGTCCATAAAAGTCCACAAAAAACGTTTCAATATTCCTCCTTACTGCTGCGTCCAATGTATTCCAAGTTTCCTTGAGTATGGGTAGCATCCAGAAATTTAATACTGAAATGAAGTCATTTAGAATGTTTTTAAGGCATAAACAGTAGTGTATAGGATTTCTCTGGCAGCGCACATCGCGCTGGACATCCACTGGCCTTCTGGGAAGTCAGGCAGACCAAACCACATAGATGAAAGTCGCGATTCAGCCGTCTGCTCTGCCGATAAATACCAGCGTAGAAGAAGAAATGCCAAGTACCTGTGCAAAGAAAGCAAAACAATGAAAGAAAAAATGTCTGAGGACTTCAGTGACTTTAGTGTCATTTTGTGTATAATAATATATATATATATATATATATATATATATATATATATATATATATATATGCTCATATATATATATATACACACCAGATAATTAGTTGTTTAATTCAAAGCTGATTATCAATCTTGTTTTTTCTAATAGGTTTTTGTTGGATTATATCTTGTCATGGTAATTTCCAAACTGGACTGCTGATTTTGCTATCAGATTAGTTAGGACCTACAGGGATTATCAGACTTTTACATTCTTAACATATTTAACATCCTTCATTCAAAAGGGAGGCTAAACTTTGGATAGAGGAAAAAAAAGGCTGTTTTTAAATTTGACAAAGGATGTATTTCTAAACTCTCTTGTCATGTCATGTGATTACACAACAGGACCAAAAGCCAGTAAAAGCCTCTATACCTCGCTGCTGGGTCAGGGATTTAAACAATGAATCTGACTCTGTTGGATGTGCAGTTAGACCTGTGCTTCTGAGGCTTAAGCCCTGAATATTTTCTGAATAGTTCCTTCTTCTCACAAAAGAAGACATTAGGAGCTGTGACATAGGGTCAGGGGACAATGATAAGGCAAAGCCTCATCTGTCACCATGACAAGTCATTTGTAAGATATATTTAACAAATGTGCATGACATATTTAATCTTTTGGTGAAAATGGACAGAATGACGCACTTCAATGGCAACAAGGTTGCAGAATACAATTTATATCTGTCTGCTGATATTTGTCCTGTTTCTCTTACTACGACTATGAAGTGCTCTCCTTCATCCACTGTCATGGAAACTGGCTCGGAGCTTGTCCGATAGGCTGTGTCATTCCTGGTCAGGGACGCCTGTGGAGCAAATTAACAGATACCTTTTTTTCTTATAACCACTTTCTTTTGCATGTCTACCTCTGTCAACTTGAACTGCCATTGGCTTTGGAAGGTTGAATGTCTCAGTAAGGACCTTGAGATGATGTGTTGTGAATTCAATGCCTTCATCCTGCAGGACTGCTGACACACTCCAGCCACATGAAGTCTAACATTGTTCTGCATTAGGAGGAACCCAGCGCCAACCACACAAGCATATCATTGCACAAGTGGTCAGACGATCTCATACCTGCTCCTAAGGCCTGTCATGCTAGCTCTGGCAAGCAGCTGGAGGCCTGTGGAGCCCTCCAAAGAAATGCCACCCCACACCATTACTGAACCACTGCCAAATATGGCAGACAGCTCTGGCCCTGAGCCATTTGTGTGATTGTAGAGTCCATCTAATGCTACCATGAGTGTGACAGCACTACGAACATTCAAAAGTGACCAAAACATCTGCACAAAAACATAGGTACTGAGAAGTGGTCTCTCTCCCATCCAGAACCACTCCATTATTGAATTTGTCTTGCTAATGGCCAATAGTTTCCAACTGTTGGAAACTGTTTGCTTGTGAAAGCAAAGCTGTTGGGGTATCACCTAGTTCTGGGACATCTATTCCCACAGCTTTACTGGCAAAACAGGACAAAAAAAAGAAAAGGCCAAAAGAAAGGAGATCTCCTCAGAACGGAGTCAGATGGCTCAGTAACAGCGACAACTGTACATTTCAAAACAGTGGCTGAACCAATGGAAGAGAGACACGGATGAAAAGGTTACTTGGTTTTTATTGAAGATGTTAGCGGCTGGGTTGCAGGGTTTCCCTGAACTCTGCTCAGCGGAAGAACTGGAAGGCGAGGGAAGACTGACTGTTAGTTCAGGCTCAGTGGGAAATTTGATTTGATCTTGAAGGAGAGGATCTGATTGTTGACTCATGTTTCCAGAGAAGTGAAGGATCCTTGACTCCAATCTGTGTGTTGGTTCTCCAGTGTATGTCTGATCTGAACATGGTTTACCCAGAACTCGACGGTGTAGGTGAACCGAGACGCTGATTGCCACTCAGATTTCCTGCTGTACTTGAACAGGTCTTGGAGAAGATGATTCCCTTGCTCAGAGAGTAATTTCAGCTGCCCTCAAAGGAGACTGGATCCAAACCTCCTGTTTGAATCCCTGGCTCAGTTTGAAGACTCCTGGGAGAAGAGGACCGAAAAGGTCCAGTTTGCAGGAAGACTTCCTGCCGAGAGGCAAAGACAAAAACAAAAACTCAGGGGGAGACAAGAACTCAGTCTTACTCAGTGAAAACTCAGCTTGGCTAGAGTACCAAAACTGGCAAACACTCTGGCGTCGAGGTAGTGGCAATCAGCAGCTTAAGAGCGCTCCGTTAATGAGGTAACCATCAGCAGGTGTGTGAGGAGGTGAACCGGAATGAGGCGCCTCCTGTTGTTGGAAGGGAGACAAACACAAAAACAAACACACAGACAGGAGCCCTGACACCAATGGGTCATAGTGTGGTGGCTATAACAAGAATTAGGCCCGGGCTGTTGCATGGGCAGCAAATAATCGGCCAGGTGGAAGCAGGGTACTTATCTGCTTCAGCAGATGGATTGGTGTGTTCATCTTGGTTTGTTCTGTGTACTATGCTACTGTATGTAGGCAAGATGTAATCTAGTTCTGCCAGCAAGCAGAGACTCTTCTCTGAAGGGGAAGGGGGTTGGCCAACTGACTTGGTTTCAGCTGAGAACCGGTGCAATGTCCTGCCTGTCAGACCCGAGGGTCTCAAGGCAAGGAGAAAGAAGGGAAGGAGCCGGCTGCTTAAGTAAACTCTGCCGCCGGGATGTGACATCATTGGGGAGTTGCTCTCGCTTATATCAATGAAATTTGATCTTCAACACTGGTAACGCCTTATATTAAAGTCCATGTAATTACTATTATTTAATAGGTACTATAATAAGACTCTTTGAATTGAATACTAGATGCTTATTAGCATTATTATATGTTCATAAGACTATATGTCTTACTATTCTTCTTCCTTTGGCACCTTCTTCTTTTTGAATATTTGAGCCGATGTAATGATTAAAATACTCCACTGTGAGATCAATAGTGTCATTTAGCCCTTGATGTTAAAAAAAGAACTTTATTTATGAAGGCTTTTATGCATCCAACAGGACCAAAATGCTGTATACCTTCATAAAATAAAATGCAATAATTAATAAAAAAAGATCAAATATAAAATAAATATTAATATACAGTAGTAGTAGTCATTAGCCCCTTGAATAACTACCCTACAATTCCTTTTTAAATATGAATCTTTGTATTAAAAATATTATTTCTGTTCATGATTTGTGGACATTAAGATCTAAAGAGAGAAATGCGTTATCATCTGGTCGGACCCTGTAATTCAGTGAGCAGGGGTGGAGTCAGATTAAAAATATGCATGGCCAGGAGAAGGCCAGTGGCTGGAAGTTGGAGGGGGCCATTGTGAATGTGAATGGCTGCTACTCTACAGACACAATAAAACAAAGTGAAACCTCTCAGATTGGGCCAAAAGCCAAAGAAAAAAATTAGTCTTAAGATGAAAATTAAAAAAGCGAGTGAAGAGGCCTGTCTTATGTGGAAAGGAAGGTAATCCCATAGCTTGGGAGCTGCCACAGAAAAAGGAACTGTCCCCTCTAAGCTAGCACTTTGTCCTTGGCGCCTACAGAAGCAACTGATCAGCTGACCTGAGGGAACGGCAGGGTGTGTAAGAATGTAACTGCTCACACAGTTAGGTAGGAGCAAAGTCGTTAAAAGCTTTAAAAAGAAATAAAACGACTTTAAAACAAATCCTAAAATGCACTGGCAACCAGTCTAATGAAGCTTAAATAGGGGAAATATGGTCAAATTTTCATGTACCTGTTATAAGAGATGCAGCAGTGTTTTGTACCCCCTGAAGTTTGGAGAAATAAAAAGATCCCCTTGATAGCAGAGAACAGGTTAGGGTTGTAAGAAAATGGCAGCTACCAATTAATCATAAGGCAATTGGTAAGCTCAATCAACATTAACTTAAATCATTATTCGATCCCCACTTCAGAGTAAAAGCATTTTCTCCTCCTCCTCTCTTTTATCAGTCTGAAAAATGTCGTCTCTGCCACTGCCTTGCTTTTGTATTTTCTTTTACAGGTTTGATGTATAGGGGATGGGACTTTCTATAAGTGTGGAAGCTGAGCTCATTTGCAAAGTATGAATACTGGGACTATGTAGTCCTTTTAACATCTTGTCTCCTTGGGAACAACAACAAATTTCTCTGTTTTGCTCAGTACTTAGCAAGCTTCTTTATCCCAGGTTTGTGTCCGCTAGCAGAGGCCTGGGAGCTTGAAAGTTCTTAATGGTGTCGGCTTTTTCTATAACTCCCCTTCTCTGGACTGAAATGTCTGATGTTCCAGGGATCTGGGAACCTGTTAGAGCCAGGGGTGTCAAAGTAGTTCCAGAAAGGGCCGTCTGGCTGCAAGGTTTTCTTTGCAACCAAGCAACCAAGCACCAGCACTCCAGTCATCTCACATTGAGTCACCTATCTTGATATGAAAATAAGCATACAATTAATTCCCCCTAAAAAATGAAATAAAAGAAAATGTAGATAGAAATTAAAATTAAACAGGTGAGAGATAAATGTATATATCTCTTTTCAATTAGCTTCTTTGTTTTTTTCTCTTTTTGTAATAATTACCTTATTTATTTATTGTCCTTTATAATCTTCAACTTTATTTATTTATTACTTATTTTTTAGGGATTTATTTTTGTGCATGTTACATTTTTTTCTGTTTTATTCTTTTTATTTTTTTACCCTCCTTTATTTCTGCCTGTCGTATTTACATTCCTGTATGTATTTCTGCCTCATTATGCAAATGAGGAGAGGTGTTTTTTAGAGGGTCAAATTCTGGCCACAGTCACAACAAACATGGCTACCTACGATGAAGCTGTCTGAGTTAGCTGAGACCTATCTAATTATTGTTACTTCAGAAGTGATAATTCTGTCTTTAGTATTGATAATCCTAAAGACAGAAGTCTAATGAAACTATGAAAACTATTAAACCTTTTCGCTTGAGTAACCATATTAATTAAACAGCAAATGCACAAACAGACTTTTTGGGACTTAATCATCATTAAAGGGCTAAACATTTTCAAGTTATCTATAACATCGAAAATGCCTGCTAGACATTACATTTTTGGGGAATCACATAATTTATTGCTGCCTGTTATGTTGCATCTAGACACATTGAACACAAGAAAATGTGGTGCTCAAAATGTAAACATTTAGCATAAACATTTTTACAGTGACATTGCTGTTGTTTACCACAATTTCCTCAAATTTAGAGCTTTTTTTACTCACATTTCTTTTTATATCCCCAATTCACAACACATGTCATCTTAAGGCACTTCACAATTCAACCAGATCATACAGTCAAATTGATTCAAAGTTTTTCTATCTAAATGGAAAACCAGTTAATTACATCAACTCACTAAACATGCTTGTGGTGACATTTGAGAGGAAAAACACTCCCTTTCAACAAGAAGAAACTTACAGCAGAACCAGACTCACTTTCTGCGGCGGCCATCTGCTGAAGCCGGACTGGCGTTCAAGGAGACAGAAGCAGGCATACAGAAAGATGCAGAGATAAAAAGGTAACTGTCAACCAGCTCCACAGAAGCGGCTTTGCGTCCAGGAAACACACAACCAGGCAGGCGAGCTCTGGGCCAGCTCCCATGTCGGAAGAGGATGAAGAGAGCACATCCAGTTGAGTCACAGTCAGAGAAACAGGACTACACACTGGAAAATAGGCCTAACTCAAACATCTATAAACAAAGGTGTTGATGGCAGCATCACAGCTATTTTTCTTAAGGAATATGGAGTCACAGCCAAACAGGAACAGACCAGATGAAGCTACTTTTGAGAAAAGCAGAGAGCAGAGCGTTAGAGAGATTGAACTAACAGATTCTGCAGAGTGGGAGAATAGAGATGGGAATGTGAAACTTTAGCAGAATGATGAAAAAAGGGGGTCCCTATATGTCACTCCAGCATCTAAGCCTATAGCAGCAGAGAACTATAGAGATAGATCAGGATAACTGGGAGCCACTAACTATAAGCTTTATCAGAAAGGAGAAGTTTTAAGCCTAGCCTTAAAAGTAGACAGGGTGTAGACTGCCTCCTGGGACTAAAACTGGTAGTTGGTTCCACTGGTTCAGAGGAGCCTGATGTAACTAAAGATCTGCCTCCCATTCTACTTTTAGAAATTCTAGGAACCACTAGTAAACTCTGCAGATTGAGAAGCGAAGTGCTCTGTTAGGAACATAAGGAACAATCAGAAATCTCTGATATAAGATGGAGCTTGGCCATTTAAGGCTTTATATGTGAGGAAAGGGTAGGAGGGATTTTAAATTCTATTCTGGTCTGGTGGCAAAGGAACCAATGAAGAAACACAAAAAGCATATTCTGAAGGACCCAGCTCACCTTTCTTTAATAATCCATATGCCCTAAGGTTGTAGCCACAAATAAAATAGAATACAATAATACAATAGAAAATAATAGAAAATCCATTAATTGTCACACAATGTGGAAATTCTGGTGTTTAAAGCAGCAAAGAGTTTACAGAAAAAAATGTTTCATACAAATGTGGACCTTAGAAAATGTATAAGAATAACATAATAGTGAAAAGTTAAAAGATAAACAACGAAATCCTGTAAAGTGTTTTAACAATATATCAACTGTGCAATGAGAGAGATAAATAACCAATAATATGCAGCTATGGACATTTTACAGTAATGGATATTTGAAAAACTTAGCAACATCAGAGATGTTCAAAATGACAGCAGCAGGTTATTTAAATGACTAAGATAGAAACTGTGCAAAGCAGCATACATGTAACAACATGGGAACAGTGATGGTATTCCCTTAGGGAATAGTACACCCAAAAGATGATTAACCTTCATTTTCTACTCACCCCATGCTGAACAACACTCTGGAGTACTTTTTTGATATCTCAAATGCATCTGGAGATCTGGGGCTTCTTGCTGTCTGCTGACATTCAAATAATGGAGGTCTATGAAACGAGGCAGAAAGGTCCATAAAGTCCACAAAAAGCACGATGTCAATATTTTCCTCCCATACTGCTTCGAAAATGTATTCCAAGTGTTCTGAGTGGGTAGCGTCCAGAATTTACTTTCGAGCAACAAGAAGTCATTTAGGAGAATGTTTTAGAGCATAAACGGTAGTGTATAGGATTTCCTGAAAGCAGCGCCAGCCCGCCCGTTTCATGACGCCTTCTGAACAGCGGCGGACCAAACCAGATGAAAGTAAGCGCATTCAGGCGTCTGCTCTGCCGATAATGCAAAGCGAGAGAAGAAGAAATATTATGTTTACCTGCGCCAAAGAAAGAAACAACGAAAGAAAAATGTCTGAGGGACTTCAGTGTTGAGGAAGAGCATAGGTTCTTTGCGAGCTGAATGCGCGCGCATCTGTTGGTGCGGTTTCGTGGGCTGAAACAGCCTTTTAGGAAATCCCTTGCACTGTTGCTCTTAGGAAGGACATTAATAAACATTTCAAAGTAAATACAGATGCACTGACTCGAAGCTTGCAAACCGATAGGCGGCTTAATAGCCATTTCTCTGCTATGAGATGCCAACTAGAATTAATTGATAGTGATATGTCGGCTCCTGATTTGAGGACAATATCAGCAAACCAAAACATCACTTTGACTATGTATTCATTTAAGGTCTGAAAAAGAGTGTGTTGAGAAAATAATTGAACTGGTTGAAAAAAGTAAAGACATTTAACCGGAACAGGCATTTTTAATCTAAGCGAGGTACCGGCTTAGAAAGATATATACATCCATCCACATACATTGAAAAACCCTCTCTGTAAAAGGACTACACTTTCATAGAAACAAGCTGAAAAATAAAATATTTTTAAAAATATATGTAAAACTATTTTTACCCCTAAATATATTAAACCAGTTTATGAGACTAAAAATGAGGTTTGATCATAGGGATCCTGGCTTTGTCCTGGGAGCTTTTTTAAACTGGTTAAGTATGTAAGTCAGACTTAGTTAGTCTTGTGTGGATTCTTTTATTATTTTACATGTTTTGTTTTTTTATCATTGTCTCCCTTTCATTTCCTCTTTCTTTTATCTTTTCTCCTTTTTCCTGTTTTTCCTTTCCTACTTTCCCATTGCAGTGTACATATAACCTGTAACACTCCCTGCATGAATTATAATAAAGCTATTTATATGCATAAATCTATCGCAAAAGCCATACTGCTCCATTTGTGAAAGTAAAATCTGTTGGGCTCTTTTTTGGCATCAAGACAGTTATTCTTATTGCCAGATTGCCAGACAGGACAATGTAAAAAAAAAAAAAAAAAGATGTTTAAAAAGGAATTGTAGGGGACTAGCCAAGGGCCTAAAAAGGAAAGAAGGGACATTTTGAAAGGCTACTATTGTACCACAGCCAAAGTTCTCAACTCCATGCTTAAATAAATAAAGGAACAGGGGATACCCCTGGTATGTTCCCCTTCGAAGGGAACTGAGGAAAAGCAATTGTTAATATTTCAGCTTGGGGATATATTAGTATAAAGCAGCTGGATCTATTTTTAAAAATTATCTTTGAGCCCAAACTTTTTTTTTAAAAAACCCAAAGATATGCTACCTTTATACTGCATTATCCAAGGTTTTCTCAGCTTCCATTGACAGCAGAATTGCCTTTATACTAGTTTTTGTCATGGATGTTTAGTACAAGCCAGATATTGTGGAAACCGTCCCTACCTTTCCCAAAATAGTTCTAGTAGGTGAACCATCATTGATAAAAGGGGTTCTATCCTCCACCTAAGCAATTTACTTAATATCTTTAGATTTATCAATTTCCTTTTCTATATAAAAATAGACAATTGGCTTTTGTAATCCATCAGTCATGAACAGAAGGATTGCTAGACTCTCATATGCCTTAATTTCATTAATTTTACTCTGACAGGGAGGCAAAGGACTTGGTTAAGAAAAAACAAACACTTTAAGCTGACAGGATGTATTTCTGAAGTCTTTGAGGGCCCAGCCATGTTATTACAGGAAGCCGTAAAGAGGGCTAATAGGTTCTATACCCTTCTGCTGGCTCAGGGATTTAAACAATGGGGGCCCGCTTTCTCTGTAGGGTATGGTCAGGTATAAAAGCAAAGGCTGAACCGGACAAGACAGCAGTCCAGTGTTTGCAACAGAAAGGGCAGCATTTGACCTAAAACAATGGCCATGTCTGACATGAGCAAGGGCAGGGTAAGCTGCACAAATCCAGAAGAGTGAATATATTAAATAATGCATTTTAGAGAAAATTTGTGCTTTTTGAACTCACAGCCACAATGCCTCTCATTTAACAGATCATCTTCTATGAGGACAGGAACTTCCAGGGTCGCTCCTATGAGACCACTGGTGACTGTGCCGACCTGTCCTCCTACTTGAGCAGGTGCCACTCCTTCAGGGTGGAGTATGGATTCTTCATGGTCTACGACCGCCCCAACTACATGGGAAACCAGTATTTCGTTAGAAGGGGAGAATTTGGCGACCACATGAGCATGATGGGAATGTCTGACTGCATTAGGTCCTGCCGTATGATCCCCTTGGTAGGTATAAAGAGAGAGCTTTAATAATTATTATGATTGTTGGACAGTCATACAACATTATATTTGTTTTCCTCCAACAGTACAGGGGATCCTACAGGATGAGGATCTATGAGAGGGAGAACTTTGGTGGTCAGATGCATGAGATGATGGATGACTGTGAAAACATCATGGATCGCTACCACATGTCCGACTGCATGTCCTGCCACGTGATGGACGGTCACTGGATGATGTACGAGCAGCCCTACTTCAGAGGCAGGATGATGTATATGAGGCCCGGAGAGTACAGGAGCTTCAGGGAGATGGGATACGGAGGCATGAGGTTCATGAGCATGAGGAGGATCATGGACATGATCTAGAAAGTTTGACAAAAACAAATAAATACTAAACAAAATCTAAAAATGTGTCTTTGTCCTGATTTTAAGGAAATTATCTAATGATAAACAAATAATGTTTGGAGCTTTGTATTGTTTTTTAATAAATCTAGAAGGTAATCCCCACCTGGTATATAAACAGAACTACTTAATAAAGCTTAAAATCAACATTTGGCGACAGCCATCTCATTTTCAACATCTAAAATAAACATTTATGATAAGCTGAAGAAACGAGTCTATGTGAATAATATCTAGTGACTGTGCAAAGTAAGATGATCCATTCATAATGTCTAACTTTGTTAAATGCTAAAAAAGACTAAATATTGTCCCATCAATAAAGAGAAATTCTACAAAGCATACAACGGATAACAAAAATGCTAGTTAATATACTAATACTGATTTTAAACAAAAAATCTTGCTACTGAATTTCACAGTTTAACGGCAAAGAAAAATAATTGCTCTTAGAGAGGGAAATTCAAGCACCCTCTTAATTTCTAAAGCCATGCTACCAATTACTTACAACACCAGCAATGACAAAATTCTCTAGAGCAGCTCTGTGCAGAAACCAGCCTCTTAGAACAACAACAACCAGAGCCTCCACCTAGCCTTTAGCTGTAGCTTAAAGAGCAAACATGCTGCCTAATAGCCTACTGACAAGGAATTCTGCTTCTCCGGACAGAGAGCCAGAGTACCGGAGAGGACCCCGTATGCTCAGGGGAGAACTTATCCCGATCTCCATGCAGAGGGCTGATTTGCGGTACAGGAATTGAACCTGGAACATTCTTGCTGCAAGGTAGCAGTGCTACCATCTGCATCACTGAGCCGCCAGCAAAAAAACAGCTTGGTGGGAATTCAAAAGGCTTCCAGAATTACTTTTGGCGAGAATGCTACCATCTGCACTCATGCAAGCACTACTTGAAATATATGTCAGGTAAAAATCTTGCAAACTGGGATCCTTACCTATATTTTTTTTAGCCTGGGTGCCATTCAGACTTAGTCCGCCCACACATTTTTATTGCATTGACTCTGCTCCATAGTAGCCTTGAGTATTGTAAGCCCACTGTCAGGCTGATCGAGGAAATCTTAGGTGTCAGGGAGACTTGCTCACGGATGATGGACAGATGATGATCCCGCCACAAAGGGTAATGAGGTGGGTGGGGTCACCAACTCTACTCCCAGGCAATTGGCGTAGTATTATAAGCGCTGTCAGGCGATCCAATCAAATTGTCAGGGCGGGCTTTATTCTGATGGTAGAGGACTGTTCTAGTCAAGAGTATGACGTGTCAAACCGCGTGGCGGTAACAGACAATGGCTGCCGCCAGGGGGTCATGGCTGGTAGATTCTCCTTAGGTCATTTTGAAGCTTCAGGCTGCAATTGATTTTTAAAGAGGAAAAGACTCGCTGTAATCATAGGCGTCATCTTTGCTTATTTTAAAACTGCGGCGATTTGCTCTTATTGGTTGTAGGTCTATCCAATTGAGTCTGGCAACTTATCGGCATTTAACCTGGAATCTTCTTGCTGCAAGGCAGTAGTGCTACCCACTGCACCACTGAGCCGCCAGCAAAAAACAACCAAAAAATAAAACAACAACATGTTATGAAAACCTTGCAAACTGGGATCCTTACCTATATTTTTCATAAATTCCCCTAAACAGATATTTTTATGTCCTCTAAATATGTGTCAGTTGCAAATGCACAGCTGTAGATTCTTTGAAGTTAAAGATGGAAGATAATCTATGTTTAGAAGATACTTTTTTCTAACATAGATAACTTTTTAACATACATAATACTTTTGTCATTGCTCTGCAACAGACATGCAACTTGTCCAGGGTGTACCCCGCCTTACGCCCATCAAATGCCAGAGATTGGCACCGGCCTATCATCCCTGTTGGCACTGCATAGATTTGTTTGTAAGTTAAAGTGTGTCATGTACATACGCAGTGTTTCAACACAATTGATGCGGCTTGATTTGAACAGTTTTGACTTTGGTTTTGAACATTACTTTTGACGTTTTTTTCTGGCAGTTAGCATGCTGGAAGTTTTACCTTTAATATTTCACTTTCATTATCTCCCTTTTGTTCAGGATTTCCTAGCACTCATGAGGGGCAGCAAATCAACTATTTTAGACATTCTTTTGCCAAATAAAGTTTTATTAAAATCTTGGATTTGCATTGTGGATTGCATTGAACATAATCCAATCCAATCTCAAAACTTTATTTGATTACATTCCAGATTCTTCAAGATAAACTTTGGTTCTAAAATATAAATTTGACTTTTTCCCTTCTTCTTTGTCTACAAATTAGCTTAAGCACTGCGTATGTCCCCAGCCACTCAGGTACCAATGTTGTCACAGATTACCAATTAACTTTGTTTAGACATGCCCAAATTCTTTAAAATATACAGCAAAAGTATAGAAAAGACTAATTCAGAAGCTATGCTCTTCTGTCTGCTGTCTTTGATGTTTACCCATGGGTTTTATTAAGAAGGTTTTACCTGTTTTAGAGTCTAATTTGGTTTAAAACATGAATATATGCCTTATGGAGGCATTTGGACATCTTAAACCTTCCTATCAACGGCACCTTTATTAAAAAATATCGTTAAATGGCTACTTAACAATTATCAACTGCTTTGATGTCTATCAAAAAGAGCACTGAGACAGCCATTATTAAGGTTTTCAGTGACATCCATATAAATCCAGATTATGGAACAATCACAGTGCTCTTATTATTTTACCTTAGTGCAGCGACTGTGTTTTTGATCAATTGATTTTAGAGCATCTGGTCTGTCTCTCTGATACAGCGCTTTACTGGTTTAAATCTTCCTTAAAGAACTGGGACTTTTATGTGTCAGTAGTGTCTGTCATAGAGCAGATGAATATGTGGATGCGCCATAATTTTCTTCAAATGAATGGTAACCAAACTGAAGTAATAAACTTCAGACCAAAGGAGGAGAGATTCAGAATTAGCTCACAGCTTCAGCTACTGCTGATTATGGCTGAAATCTTTGTGTGATGATGGACTCTGACCTGAACCGTCAGAGACATAAGAGCAGTTAATATGTCAGCCTTTTATCACATGAAGAACATTTTTTGGGTTAAAGGACTAATGTCCAAGCAAGAGCTAGAAAATCTCTGTCATTTTGTCATGATCTTGGAGCTAATGTCTGGTCTGATTGTTCATTTCATCCACCTGCCTATCTCTACCCAGTTCTCCTTTCCACTCATCTGATCCACCTGCTTCAGCTCACCATTAAACCAGCCTTCCGACCAGTCATCAGTGCCAGATTATTCAAGTCTGTGTTGAGAGTTCTCTAGCATACCTGTATTACTGATTGCCTCATCCTGACCCGTTCTGCCTCTGGACCTCTGAGCCTGCCTGTCCCCATTCTGATCTGTTTGCCCGATCCTAACTATTAGACTATTAGAGAAATAACTATTAGAAAAATAAATGATTAAATACTGTGTCCTACTTTTCTGAGCCTGACATCATGTATTTGTCTTTAGCAGAAAGGATCACTGCAAATGTTCGTCATAAGTTGGCCTAAAAAGTCCATCATACAGCTGCAACTGGTTCTCCTATTCTCATGACTCACTAGAACTAAAAATATATAACACATCAGACCAGTTCTGAATGTCCAAACTGACTATATCATATGGTTCCATTGTCTCTGTAAAGTGCCTTGAGATGACATGTGATGTGAATTGGCATTATATAAACTGAACTGAATTGAATTACACCGCCTGTGTGTAGAATATACTTTAAAAGTTAGTATAAATCACTCAATGGACCTAAATACACAACAAATTTGTTGTCAGCGTATCAACACCAACACCACTCAGGTCTTCAATTTCAAGCCTACCTTGTACACCCAGAGCTACAACCAAACATAGAGAAACAGCATTTAATTCCTATGCACCTCCTATCTGGAATAAAATTCCAGATAAAGTTCCTGATAGTTAGAAGTTCCTTTTAAGTCAAAGTTAAAAATCCATTTGTCTGACATGTGATTAGTTTAAGATTTAGTTGGCCCAGACCTTGTCTGCCTGGCTGTGTGTCCTGTTTGACGGGCCGCCTTTTACAGCTGCCTTTTTGTATCTCTGCTTCTGTCTCCTTGAACTTCAGTCGGCCTCAGCAGATGGCCGCTCACACTTAGCATATGATATGTGGTTCTGCTGGAGGCTTCCTCTTCCTGTTAAAAAGGAGTTTTTTCCTCTCCACCGTTGCTACAAGCATGCTTGAGTGTGAGGGATTGCATTTGAGTCAATGAGTTTATGCAATCCAACTGGTTTTTCCTTAGATAATACAACTGTCTTCAATCAATTTAACTTCTGGATGATCTGGTGAACTCGAAAGGTGTGCCTGGATGACATGTGTTGTGTGAATTTATAAATAAATAATTTATAAATATATAAATAAACTGAATTGAATTGAAGATTGTACATTCCAACGATCTTTTACCTATTAATCTCATTAGCTTTAATTGCTTTCTTCTGCTTTTATTACCCTTCTAATATACTGCTTAATACATGTAAAGCACTTTGAATTTTCTTTGTACTGAATTGTGTTATATATAAACTTGTATGGCCTTACTTTACCTTCTCTGAGCCCTGACCCAAATCCAGTTGTACATCCAGCTAGAGCTGTTTACCAATAGGGAGTGGGCCCAAACACCTGCTGAGGGGGTGTAGGGGTCTCATTGGCAGCCACAGGAATCATTTGCAATAAGGGACATTGCAATGGAAATGTTATTAAGTTAAGGTATCATCATTTTTGTTCTGAACTGTTTCTTTTTTGTTATTGCATTCCTTTAAATTTGTTGGGGCATGTTTAAAAAGGGATATGTGCCTTTATTTTGTTTGTGTTCTTGAGTTTTTTTATTTTTTATTACTTTTTTCAGATTCAAGTTATTTCCACGACTCTTGTGGGTTTTTCTTTCATTAGAACCCTGTATTGTTGAGACTTGAGATGCAAGCTTGGTATTTTGTGTTGAGGAGAAAAATGGGGTTGGGCTTGGCCAGTATTAAGGGAGGATTGGGTTTTACACACTTCAGGATGGCTCCAGATGATGGAAACACCAAAAAGTTTGACAATTGCTCCTGTGTCTGCTTTTTGGCGATGGCTCATTTAGAATCCACCCTGGCTGCTTTAGGAGTAATGCTTGCATAAGAGCATGTCGATATGTGTCCTTAAAACAACCTTAAGCACGTTCTTTTTTTAAAATATGCTACTCACACCCCGTGTGGCGTCAGCGCTGTTCAATGGCGTTCCAAAAGAGTTTAGAGTGAAACGTTCCTGTAGTGCATTTAGCATTTGTAAAATCCCAAAGTGAGTTCTGTAGGAATAGTCAATATTCGGCTGCCACGGAAGCGAATGGAGCCTGTTTAGTTGTAGTCTTTACAGCTTCACTTTCTGTGTACTCCGGCGTCGAGAATCCAGAATCCACCTTTCGTAAAGCTGTTCAAATAGGATTTTTTTAAAAGTGTTTAGCAACACAGAATCCGTGTCCGGGTACAGAGTGAAAGCGAAAGACTACAACTGTGTAAGCAGGCCCCATTTTGGATTTCCGATGTTATTTCAATGGTTACAAATAAAGCCAAGCACTGGCTGGGGCAATTGGCGTGACTACTTGACAGTGCTGTGCCACAAGTTTAGGTATTTTAAGACATGTACTTTAACTTTCATTCTAAACGCGGCCGAAATGAGCCAAAGCAGGGTGGCATTCATCGGCTGCCAGGCTTTTCGTAATGTGACCATGGTCATATTCACTTAACCTGACTCCGTCAGATGGATATGCAAGAGCATATCCCATCTGGAAACTTTCTTTCTGTTGAATTAATTTTTGGGAAGGGGTAGAAACACTGGTTAGCTGATTGGCCTATGTTGGTGATAGGCGGGCCAAATAGACCTGGAGCAAAAGAAACATCTTTTCGATCCACCTGTTCATTGTTTTTTCCCAGCAATAGCCTAACTCGGTGAAGAAATACTCTGTAATTCGATAAAACTTGCTCGATAGCCGTACTAGCAGCTAGTTTCATGTCGGCTGAAACACTCCTCTATTATTCTTTTCCCAGACTGAACTGTGCGCGCTTCTCGTTAGCGTCACACCTCCACCCCGCCTCAAAGCCAACGCTGATTGGATGTTGGGTTTGGTGAGCAGGCTCCAAATTTTTTCTTTAGCGGAGGAGAGTCTCCAGACTGATCTGCGAGGTGGTGGGGAAACCTTGGCTGGCGAGATCCAGGATGGTCTCCGAGGCTACATATTCCTAGCAGGCTGCTGCTGACTTTGGAAATTTATCTGCCATAAATGTACAAATTCTTCTTTTTAACAGCGTTCACTTTAACCGGGAGGCCAATGTTAGGACTGGTGAAAACAGGTTTTGTTTAAGTTGACAAAGGATGTATTTCTAGTCTTCAAGGACCCGGTCATGTGTGACACTGCAGCACATACATGTGGGTAAAGGGCTCTTTATCATGTTGCTTGGTCAGGGATTTAAACAATGGGGGCCCTCTGACTTTGTTGGCTATGATCAGGTATAAAAACAAGGGTTAAACAACGTAGGAGAGCAGTATTACAGCAGCATTAAGGAAGAGTCGCATATCACCAACAACCATGGCGATGTCTGACATGAGCAGGGGCAGGGTAAGCTCCAATTTCACACACGAAGTGCGTCATTAAAGCATAAAAGTATGACTTTTCGCGTTGCAACATCTATGTCTCTTGTTTAACAGATCATCTTCTATGAGGACAAGAACTTTCAGGGTCGCTCTTATGAGAGCAGTGGTGACTGTGCCGACCTTTCCTCCTACCTAAGCAGGTGCCACTCCTTCAGGGTTGAGTATGGATTCTTTATGATCTACGACCGTCCCAACTTCATGGGAAACCAGTATTTCGTCAGAAGGGGAGAATTTGGTGACCATATGAGCATGATGGGCATGAGTGGTGGAATTAGGTCTTGCTGTCAAATCCCCTTGGTAGGTCTAAAGACAAAGCTTTGAATATACTTGTCTAGCTCTGAAATGTTACATTAATTGTTTTTTCTCCCCCCAAACAGTACAAGGGGTCCTACAGAATGAGGATCTATGAGAGGGAGAACTTCGGTGGTCAGATGTATGAGATGATGGATGACTGTGACGACATCATGGATCGCTACCACATGTCTGACTGCATGTCCTGCCACGTGATGGACGGTCACTGGATGATGTACGAGCAGCCCTACTTCAGAGGAAGGATGATGTATATGAGGCCTGGACAGTACAGGAGCTTCAGGGAGATGGGATACGGAGGCATGAGGTTCAGGAGCATGAGGAGGATCATGGACATGATCTAAACATGTTTTTAAAAAAAAGAAACAAATAAAGCATGTGTCAATAACTAAGTATGTGTCTTTGTCCTGAAATTAATGAACTAATATCAGATTATATAAAAATGAATAAGGCTGTGATACACATAAAGAAATAATTGTAATCTTATTTGGTCTGATCAGAAAGAATATTTTTTTATGATTGGCGTCATTCCGATTGGCATCCATGTACACATCCATTTGGATATTTGGATTAAATAATCTCCTCTACGCATATGTGCAACACCCGCATGACATTTTTCTCTTTACTAACCTTAACTCACTGGCTGCTGGTCCTCTTTGGTGGAGGAGGCGGCCCCAAATGTAATGTGTGGATGGACACACCGAATTAAAATGACCATAAAAAAATAGAAACAAGATGCAACGAAGGTCCATAGTGAAATAAAAAGCACATTATATGACATAAGTGAAGAACCTAAAAACAGAAATGTAAGGAGCAGGCTCAAAGAGTAGTTAAAGTTGAGGATGAGCGGAAAAGCACGGATGTGGTTACAAAAAACTCAGCTTCTCCAGAAAGGGTCTCTTGAAAATTAGACAGTTCCACGTATGCTTAAATTATTTAATCTGATCAGCAATTTGACAAATGTATAGACACGTCATGATAGGATCATTTTATTCAGTGTCTATGTAAATTTTGCACATGTAAACACAGCTAGCATTTTGCCCATGGTGATATTCCTAAAGGAAAATTTACATGATTCCAGTTGAGGAAAAGTTCAAACAATTAAATCTGGTTTAATAAACACAATATCTCTCTCTTCAAAGAGTTCATTAATTATTTGCCCAATTTGTGATAATCAGATGTATTTACTTTGTTCTTACAGAAATCCTGCTTCAGTAAAATAATTATGTAACATAAATGAGGCAACTCTGTTTAGCTATTTAAATTTTGACATGGCCAGGAATTCTGAATGTGAAGGATTTGCAACAACGGAAACATTAATTCTACATGCTGGTGAAGGTTCTCAGTCATCCAGGTCCATTCGGAATTAAGTCTACACCACCAAAACCTCTTCTGTTTCATCTTTGTATCATTCACCTGGCCCTAACTCTTAAATGTTCTTATTCTTAATTTTTAGACTTCCTATCTGATTTGGTATAAAATCAGATAAGAATTTCAACATTCATTCCAACGTAGAAGATGATAGCTTAAACGCAGCATTTAGTGCTATCTTGGACTAGATTTGCTATGTTTAAAATGTCCACAGCCCCATGCATTCTCATCTTCATACTTTGGACCTTGTACTGACCTATGTTTTTTTTTTCCTCATATCCCTGTCTCATCTGATGGTTTTCCAGTAACCTTTTTATAATTTAAGCTAGTTCTCCTCCCCAAAAAGGTTTCACCTGAGCAAATCAGTATGAGAAAATACATGATTACAATTGAAAAATCTTGACCTTTTTTTTTTTACCCCCCTGTATCTGTAACAATACTACAGAGGGCAGTCATTCAATTTATTCTTCTCCACAAATTGATGATTTTGGTGAAGCTGTACCTCCTCTCTGTACTTTGCTTTAGACTAGGAATTTCTAAAGGATGGCTGTACTTAAGGTTTTAACCTGGATGTTACATAATACAATAACAAGAATTAGCTGTGCTGTAGTAAAGAATCTTCTAAAGTCTCCAGAACTGACTTTGGGCAAGCTCACTTCATACAGTGTAGCCCCTTTTTAAAAAGAAGAACTTTTTTGATAGAAAGCTGGCTCCCTGGTTTAACTTAAACCTGAGAAATTTGAAGCATAATGCCAGTAAACTGAAGAAAAAATGTCCCCACTCTACAGGAATCCTTATTATTATACAAGAGCTGTGTATTATGTCTCATTAATAGAAGAAAATGGGAATAACCCTAGATGTCTTTTTAAAATAGCTGGCGAGCTTCCACAGAGCCAGAAGTCTGTTGAACCGTCAATTCTACCAGCTCTTAGCGGTAATCAGTTTATGGGATTCCTTATAAATAAGACTAATTCTATTAAAATTAAGATCCTTGGGATAACTCTAAGTATGTTTGATTCATGCCTAGAAAGTTAAGTAGCATAGGTGGTAAATATGTCAAATGTGTTTGGACTCTTTTGAGATTATTATCTTCATCTAAGCCTTAGACATCCAGTTCCAGCCAGCTTACTCATGGACGTATTCCACCTCATTTCCTGCACCAAATTAGATTATTAGATCAATAAAGGAATATTAAACATAGGCTTTTGAAGTAGCTATAATCAAAATATCAATTAAAAATTATTATTAATATACAGTGGGGCAAAAAAGTATTTGAGTCAGCCACCAGCCAGCATTTTTTTGATTCTCCCACTTCAAAAAGATGAGAGAGGCTTGGAAACATTTTTCATCATAGATATACCTCAACTATGAGGAACAGAAAGTGAGAAAAAAAAATCCAGAAAAATCACATTGTCTAGATTTTTAAGAATTTATTTGCAAATTATGGTGGAAATAAGTATTTGGTCAGTTACAAACAAAGCAAGATTTCTGGCTCTCTGAGCCTGTAACTTCTTCTGTAAGAGCTCACTGTCCTCCACTCGTTACCTTCATTAAATGGCACCTGTTTGAACCCGTTATCAGTATATTAGGCACCTGTCCACAACCTCAAACAGTCACACTTTAAGCTCCCACCATGGCCAAAACTAGAGAGCTGTCAAAGAGACACCCAAAACAAAATGATAGACCTGCACCAGGCTGGGAAGTCTGAGATCTGCAATAGGTAAACAGCTTGGTGTGAAGAAATCAACTGTGGGATCAATTATTAGAAAATTGAAAACATACAAGACCACTGATAATCTTCACCTTGATCACGGGGCTCCGCGCCCAAGATCTCACCCGTGGGGTCAAAATGATCACAAGAGCCGGTGAGTAAATCCCAGAACCCACCACGGGGGACCTAGTGAATGACCTGCAGAGCGCTGGGACCAAAGTAACAAAGGCTACCATCAGTAACACACTCTCAGCCGCCAGGGACTCAAATCCTGCAGTGCCAGGCGTGTCCCCTGCTTAAGCCAGTACATGTCAAGGCCCGTCTCAAGTTTGCTAGAGAGCATTTGGATGATCCAGACGATGACTGGGAGAATATCATATGGTCAGATGAAACCCGAAATAGAACTTTTTTGGTAAAACTCTACTCGTTGTGTTTTGGAGGAGAATGCTGAGTTGCATCCAAGAACACCATACCTACAGTGAAGCAGCGGGGGGGTGGAAACATCATGCTTTGGGGGCTGCTTTTTTCTGCTAAGGGACCAGGACGACTGATTCGTGTGAAGGAAAGAATGAATGGGGCCATGTATCGTCACATTTTGGGTGAAAACCTCCTTCCATCAGCATGGGCAGTTGAAGATGAAACGTGGCTGGGTCTTTCAGCATGACAATGATCCCAAACACATCACCGGGTAGCGAAGGAGTGGCTTCGTAAGAAGCATTTCAAGGTCCTGGAGTGGCCTAGCCAGTCTCCAGAATCTCAACCCATAGAAAATCTTTGGAGGGAGTTAGCGAAAGTCCGTGTTGCCTTTAGCGACAGCCCCAGAACATCACTGCTCTAGAGATCTGCATGGAGGAATGGGCCCAAAATACCAGCAACAGTGTGTGAAAACCTTGTGAAGACTTACAGAAAACGTTTGATCTCTGTCATTGCCAACATAAAGGGTATATAACAAAGTATTGAGATGAACTTTTGTGTTGTGAGCAGATACTGATTTTCAAACAGGATTTTGGTGGACCATTCTTTGCACTATTGGTGGCTGACTAGATACTTTTGCCCCACTGTGTTATTATTATTATTATTAATTACTATTGAGTAATGCGTAGGTAACCAATACTTCCTGGGGAACACCTATCCCAGATCTATTATGGGACTACTGCCTAGTTACATGGAAATTTTTGATGTGCAGTACTTTGTTTCTGCGTTGACTGTTGTTAAAGTGCTTTATAAATAAAGTTGAGGTTGATGATGATGAAGATGATGATGAAACACATACATAAGGGTACACATAAATAGTGTAAAAGAGTCAGGTAGTACTTAAGTAATGATTAGTTCCTCAGTAAGAAGTTGTTATGGGGTATATTGGGTCTCTGTCATTGACTGTAATTATGGTAAATCCAATGAAGTAATATGTTCTTCTGAGCAAGTGACTGATGGTGGGTGTGTATGAAAAATGTCAAACATAATGGAATTATGTTGGTGATTTAGATGGTATAATGTTGGGCAGTGTAGCGACTCCCAGATCTTCAATTTTGTCAGTGGTTTGGAAAAGTAGGGTAAATCAAAGCTCTCATCTTGCAGTATATATGGAATATTTGAACTTTATACGATGTTCACACCATACGCTTAGCCAGAGCAGCAAAATCGCGTCTGCTGCTTAATTTTTGCTGCTTGGCACCAGTTAGTTCTGATGACGTGCGGCTGGAAGCAGCTTTGCTGCTTTCTGGCTGCTTGGACGGTTACCAAAAGGTGTGTGTCTGGCCAGCGTTGGGCTACTCTAATCATTTTTTTGCCCCTTGCAGCCTTCTCTGCTGTGCGTCAGTGGGGAATAAAGATAGTTTTAATAGTATTTTTATAGTGAGAAAGTCCACCTGAAAATTAAATCATTGCAGTCAGTCATTCAGATTACCATCCTGCACTTCCAATATTATTTCTGTCGGAGTTGCTCAGACCCCCATACCGGCGGTGCGCTGTCAGTAGGAATCCCATTCAACAGCAGCCTCTGGCGGGGTCGCCTCCTCGTGGTTTGCCGCTGCGGCTGGTAGGTGTTTTTCATCTAAAATAATCTAAACTGCAGGCACCAGGATAATAAAGCGGACATATTCTGCCGACAGATTTCTGCATTTTAAGTTAATTTAGGCATTAATAAACTGATTTCAGTGGAGCGATCATAGTGATCTGTATCATCAGCGATGTGTCTGTCTCCCTGCCAGCTCCCAGATCAGCTTCTCTGATTGGTTGCTCAGACGCGCTGCGCCTGCTGCTCAAAACGCGCTGCGGGACCTTTTGCTGCGCCTTGATGCACGTCAATCATTGACTTTGCATGTAAACTCGCTGCGCCTGCTGCATCCGGTGTGAACGTAGCATTAGGGATTTTGATGGTTTCCTGTGTGGTGGTGATATCCCTGGGTGTGCATCTATGAAAATAAACTGTACAAAAACAGTTACTGCACTAGAAATTATGTAAATAAAAAAAAAAATGTTGATTTACCTGATTGAGAGACACAGTGCTTTCTCTCACACCCTGAAGTTCAGAGTAACACATGTTGAGATGGCTCCAACCACGTCTAAAGATAAAAATTTCATTTGCAGTGCTTCAACCCATTTTTAACGTAGAAGTTCGGCCCACAAGTACTAGCTAAGTACTTTTTGTTTTGCCACCATCATGTACCTACATGTGATTTCCAGTTTTTAAAGACTTTTAAATATTGCTTTTTTGGCAACTCCATACAGCAAAACACTGTCAATTTAATAGGCCAACGCTGACAGACATGCTTCTCTTCCGATCAATGCAATCGCTGTAGGCATACATGTAGAAAGCAGCCTTGTGGCCTTTGAAGGAGCAGATCTCCTTCAAAGGATACAATAAATAGCTTCATTTTTATTCATGTGTTTCTTAAGTGTAGCAGAGCCTTCACTCACAACTGGATGATTAACATTTACTGTTTTTTTCTCTCGTTGGATTTCAAGAGTAATCAGTTCCACTGATCCACCTCCTGTGGGTTTACCTGCCCGTCCGCTCCGCCATTCATCATTTCCTGTCCTGCTCCATCAGACTCTACATTCTCTGCATTTCCATCCACCTTGCACTATTAGAGGAATAATCATCAAAGCACCGGGAACCTGGCTATCTTAAAGCACCACCCTTACTCCATTCAGATGCAAACTCTATTTTTATAAATTTCCTGATTAAGATTTTCTGGCTACCTTTAAGACCACTCTCATTCCAGACCGCGTCATTCACAAATTTCCTCCACACTCCTGAAGGATCAAGAATTGTCTGTTGCGTGTCTTTCTTGTAAATAAAGCCTTTTCCGAATTTGAATTGAGATGATTATGCATGAGAGTCAGAAAGTCAACTCCAAACATGTCAATCTGATGGTGGGGATGGTAGAGAAAGGATTTTCACAGCTTTACTGTTGGGATCTGGAGGTCTGGAGCTGAAGCTGACGACCACACCTGCGGCTCATTGGCACATCAAGAGACCAGCATTTAAGCAGCGGCTGGACAACACTTCAGTGCCAGAGTGTTAAGCCAGTTACAGTTAGCAAGCCTGAGCCAACCAACCTGTCTGATTCTCTGACTCCCTTGATACCTGAACCTAACCAGTTTTGTCCTCTCTGCTTCCTAGGAAGATCTGAACTGAACCCTGAAACTCTGGAAGAGTTTCTCTTCTGCGTTACCTGTCTGATCTCAAGACATCCTTGGATGATCAAGCTGTCTAAACCTGCCTGCCCGCTCTCAAGAAGAGAACTGAAGATAACCTCTGATCTGAACACCGAGAAGTCTGAAGTCAAGTCCTGCCGCTGCCAAGCCCTCTGCTCACCATCTGCCTCTGGACCCTCCTGGTTCCCTCCCTCTACCGCTCAGTCAACTACTGAACAGGTACAGACCTGCATTATCCTTCAGACAACCAAACCTGAAACCCAGCTAACTGAACTGTCCCTCTCTGCAGAGAACCCGGTCGTGGACCAGTCCCCAAATCAGTCTTTATTAATCATTGTGTTTTCAATAAACTGTTAAACTTTTCCTCCGTGTCTGAGTGTGTTCTGCATGTGGGTTAGGTCCCTAAATCCCAACATGACATTTACAAAGAGTTTATTAAGACCTTTTCTAAAAGATGTTATATTATTCTACTTTTGATGATAAAAATATTAGCAATGAGTCCTCCAGTGCAAGTTTTTGCCATTTGATGAGGAAAATTACTCTTAGATTAGGCAGATGGCAATTAGCAGAAATCTCCTAATTTAGCCTCTAAGGCTGCATCCCTACAACCGACAGCCATGACAACCAAATACTTATAATGACAGTGGCTAGGTAACCTGCCACCACTTTACTGTATATAAGATACCAAGATTACTGGGAATTTTCATGCAACATTTTTCAGTTAATTAATGTGTTCCATAACATTTTGATTTACTAGAAATGAGTCATTTCAGGTTTTAACAAAGGTTTTCGACGCCTCGTGGTCTGTAGGGGCATACTATGCAACATTTTTCAGTTAATTAATGTGTTCCATAACGTTTTGGATGATTAAAGGAGTCATTTCAGGTCGAACAAAGGTTTTCTTGACCGCCCTGGTGGTCTGTAGGGGAAATACCGTACTTGCAACTGCAGGAGCCCTCGGCCCGCACCCACAGCCTCAGAACTCTCGTGCATCGCGAGAGTCGGTCTTGCTTTAAGGCGAGAACTTGGCTAACTACAGTCTTTGTTATTTAGACACATGCGTAACAAATAATGTATGAAAACATGCTAAATTTTCAGACTCGAAAATTGGAAGAAAATAGTCACTTACCGCAAGACATGGTGATTCGTTGCGTTCGCCTGTCTGTTAAGCTCAAAACAACCGCGCCTGGTTTGACTGAGAAACCAGGAGAACAGCTGAGCATATTTACAACAGTGCACTTTTACTTTCGCCCTCTGGGGGGAGCCTCGCTGGAAAATCAACACCGGTTGCATAGTATACCTTTAAAACTCTCCTTTATTTTTTTACCATCCACTGTATATATCTGAATGCACTACTGTATATATACTTCTTGCACCTTTTCCTCCTTTGTGCACCTTCTGTTTTTTTTTTGTGTGTGTATAGGAGTCGATGTCACAAGTAAATTTCTCCATTATGAAATCAATAAATTGTATTCCATTCTATGAGCTTTAGAGGAAGGTTGCAGATTGACTGAT
>JAGKQL010000060.1:3306664-3323993 GCA_018398635.1 Cyprinodon brontotheroides
GGACCATTCTCTGTATACCCTAGAGATGGTTGTGCGTGAAAAATCCCAGTAGATCCAGCAGTTTCTGAAATACTCAGACCAGGCCTTCTGGCACCAACAATCATGCCGTTCAAACCCAAATCACTTTTCTTCCCCATACTGATGCTCAGTTTGAACTGCAGGAGATTGTCTTGACCATGTCTACATGCCTAAATGCACTGAGTTTGACGCCATGTGATTGGCTGCTTAGAGAGTTAAGAATGTTAACGAGCAGTTGGACAAGGTGTACCTAATAAAAAGTGGCGGTGAGTGTATACTGTGATTTGTAGATTTGCTTTTGGGGAGGTTGTGTGGATTTGGTCTATGGGCAGCACTTGACCTGCTGAACTTTGGTGAACAGCTTCAAACTTTGACTGAACCCTGGAGATTTATAGGATGTTTACTGAGACTGCAAGTCTGAATTTTTCATGTTGTTTCTCATCTCTAGAGTAGTCTCAGCTGTTGTGTAACAAGGGACCCCTGATTTCTAATAAATAGCGAGGAGAATGCTGGGACTGCAGATTGGGTTGAGATTTGTAAACTCTGCAGTCTCTTCCTACTCTCATCGCGAGTAAAAACTAAAGTAATTCTTTCTTTCTGTGTATGTATGTATGATGTTTTAGGTGCATAGACCTGACAGTTTCCAAAAACATACAGCCTAAGAAATAGTTAATGACAATCAAAATCTATGGACCTTGAAATCCATCTGTGTCTAGGTCTAAGTCCTAGAGGAAATCTTTGGCGAAAGCTGAAGGACAGGTCTTATTACCAGTAGTTCCCACCTTAAACAAAAGGCTCTTTACCTGCTTGGCTTTTCAATAAGTTTAACAGCAGTCTGGCCATTAATCATTCTGTTTGTTTCAGGTGTGTTGAAGAAGGGATGCATTGAAAAGTTGCAGGACAGTGGCACTCAAAGATCTACACTGGCTAACCCTGCTGTAGACTATGTTTGTATCAGCACACATAATGCAGAAAAAAGGGTGTAAACAATCTGAACTTTTAAGCTTAATGTGTAACACTTTTCAAAGTGTGAAAGACACTAAATTCATACTGTGTGTCTTTTTTTAAGATTGTAAAACAAGATAAGATGCAATTTGTCACTAACGTTTCTTTTACATTGTGAGCATTGCAATCTAGCGTCTTATTGAAAAATTAGTCTGTTTTAAAGGATTGGTATTATGAAAAGGCTTAGCTGTGCCTTGCTGTGAAGGCATGGTTATGACCTTTTTTCAGCTCAGAAACCCGGTCTTGTATGAAATCTGGTTGTTTTACAGGTTTGCCTAAGTTAAAGATTTAGATGACTAATTAATACATTGCTGTAAAAATGTATGGTGCTCTAGAAGCAAGCGATGGAGAAAAGTGCTTGAAACATGCTCTTGTTCTGATGCTAGTTTGTTTCAGCCTTTCTGCAAACATGTGTATAGGGGCAGGTACTATTAAACGGTATTTGCACAATAATAGTGACAGTTAGCAAAAAGGTATTAAAAGGTATCGCATTCCATCTGGGTTTTTTCTCCATAGAGTTTGCTTCTTATCTTTGTATATTCATAGCACAGCTTCCTTCTCAAGCTCAGTAAAATACATGTTAGTCTAATGTGTTACCTAAGCTATTCTTTTTTGTTTGTTTAAATCTGTGAACAGTGGCGGCCGGCCCATAGGGGGCGCTGGGGCACCGCCCTCCCTGATAAGAAGAGAGAAACGTAAAATATATTTTTAGAAATTAACTCATAAATGTCAGTTTTACTCTCTAGGAGACTGTGTACCTATAAGCAAAACAAATTATATAAACTACATTTCCTACCTACTGTCATTAATTTGTGGATTTCACAGACAGACTCCTACCTCACAAAGTCTTTGGGCTGTGATCAGACAGACCCACATTTGCAGAGAATCTGTCAATCATGTACTATTGCTAGGTGAATTTAATAATTTAATGGCCAATCAGCGTCTCAGAATTTTATGGTCTTGGGGTGCTGAAAATACTGCCATTTAACAGGCTTCTGCACCCAAGCGCAGGTGCATGACAATAAGAGGGAAGATGGCGAATGTAACGAACCAGGTGCAGCTTCCATCAAATTGTTGAGATCCTTATTTATCTACCCATTTGCCAGAAGAACATCCCTGTTGTAGGATGATGGTGTGGCCTTCCTGTCCTCTGTTATTGTGACTGTGACCTAATCCACCCTCCACTTAAAAATAACCCTCTTGGTCCCTTAAGGGCGCAAGCACACAAGCCCCTGTTATACTGTGTTTGTGAGGACCAATTCACCTTCGTGCTGAGCCCAGTAGCTCCATTAACTTAAACACACAAGCTGTTCCTGGTTACCTGTTGGCGTATTGAGGGTGCACACACTTTAGTGCCTGTGTAGTTAGCCAGTGTGTGTGTGTGTGGGTGTGTGTATAATGCACTATAGATGCTACGAGACTTGTCATGCTTCAGTCTGGCAAGTCAGTCTTAGCTGGGTTCAAACCCAGTGTCTGGTGTGATGTTCGGAATAAGTCATGAATCTGTGTAAAAGAATTAAGTTGTAAAATGATTTGTTTTTGTACATCAATTGTTTGTGGAGGTAAATATATGGACAAAACTGATTAAGGGTGCAAAAATCAGAAATAAGCAGAGCCAGAGGGAGGAGCTTCTAAACTATTTAATGAGGGCTGGGAAGAAAAGCGGCCATTTTTGTTTCTGTTGTTTCTTTGTTCACGTTGCTGGTGGTAACGCTGGAGGGAGGCTAAGGCCCAAATTATCGCCATACATGTTTGAACTTCTTTTGCACCCTGTTTTGAGTTTTTGAGCACAATAAATCACCAACACCGGTAATCCGACTAGAGCACGGATTCTTGAGGCCAAACAGGCCGATCAAGTGATGATAATCATCACAGCTATATAGTAGGGTAAATCATTACTGTTAAATTGTATTTCATTTCCAATTGTTTTATTTGAATTCTTATTCTGAATTAGTTTGGAGTTATACACTAGGCTATATCAGCCCCACTAAAAATATTTTTCACCAGCCGCCACTGTCTGTGAATCCTGGTCGTTGTTTGTGTCTCTATATGGATCCCGCATTAACCTGACAAGCTGACCATAGTTTTCCCTGCCTCTCTTTACAGACTGCTTCTCATAGCTGCTGGCCTTCTAGTGATTCTGCATGGATACAATTGTATTTTTCTTTTAATGGCCAGTTAATACTGAGGAAATTAGAAATACAAGAAAATCAAGAGAACATTAATTTATTTTAAGGATTATGCATTTCAGCTATGGGTGGGGAGAAGCCTTTTTTCCCCTAAACTCTTCAGAGATGCACATGATGTATTCAAATATTTGGTAAAGTTTCACTTCTGAAAGTATTTCTGAACATGGCATGTGTCCCCAGTAGACTGCTGACTTTGGAAACCCATCAGTTATGAACAGCGGGAGCTGTAGATATGCACATTCTTCTATTTAACTGCCTCTACTACAGCCGGAAGCCCAAAGTTAAGACTAAGGATAAATGGCTTTGTTTTAGCTTCACAAAGGATATAATACCAAAGTCTTTGAGGGCCCCGTCATGTGATTACACTAGAGCAACATGTATTGGTGAAGGGCTCTGTACCATGTTGCTGGGACATGGATTTTAACAATAGGGGCCTACTGACTCTGTAGGGCGGTGAATTTCGACCTTTTTGAGCTGTGGAAAATTTTTTACATTTAGAAAATCCACTTTGGCCGGTGGTGGTTTGCCCAATTCAGGTTAATGCTACAGTTTCTAAATGTATTTAGGCTCACTTATTGTGAAACCGGGGTCTGTGTCAACGAACACAAAAGGCATATCCTGGCAGGAATGGTGAAAAGACACACAAAACTCTTTCTCAGCAGTTCTCTATCCCTGTCTGTTTTTAGCTTTTATCGCAGTCAAGCTTGAGGAGATTTGTGGTTGAAAATGGGAGCAATGTCCGATAATCTTTGTTTCCCAGAATTGGGAACTCCTTGGCAACAGATAACCCAAAAAATTCCAAAGGAAGATCAGCAAAGTTTAGGTTTAAACCACAGTTTGTTTCAGTTCAATTAGTTCCTTTTGCTCCTTTAATCTTATGTCTTTCCAGCAATGGAGACTGAGCTGTTTGGGTACTTAACCCAGTCAAAGAATTCTTTGCTGGAGAGAAATAAATTGACTACTTCTCCTCGAATGTGTGCCATCGCACATTGCAGCAGTGTTGTAATCATGCAGTTTCTCAGTAAGTGGGAACATCTGGTGGTTGCCAAATTGCACAGAACTCAACCTTTAAACAGAACCCGTTCATTTTATCAATGCTCATAGCAGGCTTTCATTCCGCTAATTCCGATAATTAAATATATCAGTCAGATATGCCAGCTTTGCACACCACTCATTACTTGCAATCAGCTTCGAGTAATTTTGAATAGCTACTACTGTAAATTCCACTTGCAACTCATACACATGGGCCAGCACTCTGCAGTGGGAAAGCCATCGAAACTTTGTGTGGAGCAATAAGATTACTGTATATATTTTCCCCTCCCAAACCACAAATAAGCAACATATGAAAGGTTGTGTCTTCACAATGTTCACTTTTTGCACAACACCATCATACAAAGGAGGTAGATCTGCTGGTAAGTTATTTGCAACAATGGCGTCACGGTGCAAAAAATCTGGGTTTCCTTCTTTGACTCTTCTTACAAAGCCTTTCTTGCGACTGTCTTGAACTTTCACCAGTACTGTTTTCACATGTAAGCCCGCTTTTGTCAAGATATTCTGACGTGACCCGAAATATTTCCTCTCCTGTTGATATTTCTGGCAGTGCCTTGCAAATTAGGAAGCTTTTTCTAATGGCTTCCTCATCCAAAAAAATATTTTGGCCAAGAGTAGCCACAGCCAGCATAAACACGTCATCAATATGTCTGCCAATTGTGTTATCTGCGAGAGGCACTGTAGCTATCTGTTTGGCCACATCAGGGCCAAGCATCTCTTTTAGATGCTTGTAGATGTTGGAGCTTGGCCTGTTTTCCAGTGTAGTCCTGTTTCTCTGATGGTGACTAACTGGATGTGCTCTCTTCATCCTCTGACATGGGAGCTGGCTAGTTCGTCTGCCTGGCTGTGTGTTTCCTGTTGGGGACTTCTTTTACAGCTGCCTTTTGTATCTCTTGGCGCTGTATAAATAAACTGAATTGAATTGAATTTACAATGGTCTAAAATTTCGCAGAATTAATGTTTCTGCCACAGTGTTGGTCTTTTTTTTTATTTAGCTAAGAGTTCAGCAACAATGTAGCTAGCTTTGAGGGCTCTCTGGTTTACCTTTGCTATTTTCCTCAAAAACGTAGCTTGTTTTTCATTGATTGTTTGTAAGCAAACAAAATACAAAATAGTCCATCAGCTTGTTTTGAACAAAAGGTTGTTTTGTTTGGAGATGGAGTTTAAGTTTGCTTGGCACCATGACACTAGTGGATAGCTTCTCACCACACACCAAGCACAGCGCTGCTGTCAGATCCCCGGTGATTGTAAATCCACATGAAAGATAGTTTTTAATGTATTGCCTTGAGCTAAGCATCTTTTTTTTTTCTCTCCAGGGCCCTGTTCAGCATTTACATTTTCCCTTGTAAAAAATGTCTCCATCTCTTTGACTTGCGATGATATTATGATAATCCAATAATATTAGATCATATCCACATCATGGCAAACTGGTTGAAAATCACTGCTTTAGGGTATGGTCAGTTGTACAAACAGGGAGCAGAACGGCAGTATAGCATTAAGCAACAGCAGGATCTTAACTATAACGATTATAAGACATATACAGTGCCTTGCGAATATATTGGGCCCGCTTGGCCTATTTTCACAATCCAGGTTTCAAACATAATGATATAAAATTGCAGTTTTTTGTGAATAATCAACAACAAGTGAGGCACATTTATGAAGTGGAAAGAGATTTTTTTGGATATTTAAACTTTTTTAACCTATTTAAAACTGCAGCAAACTCTCTGCAGAAGTTTTATGGGCTGCCGTTTTTAAAGTTATGCAGTTATTTATGGTTATTTAGTGTGTTTTAGGAGAAAAATAAGGAGTTTATTTTTTTCCATGTCATTTTATCACTATGTCGTTCATTCATTTATAAAAATCTTATTCTGTTACATAAATATTTAGTTCAGAGCTAAATATTTAGTTTGCAAATAGATATTTAGTTTGCTAAATAAATAATTAATTTTAGTAAAATACAGAATTTATAGATTTAAAATCTCTCTCTCGCCACTAGCGGGTGCTGCAGCACCCTCAGTACCTCCACTTCCCACGGCCATGCTTTCAACCAATTTCAGACTTCAATTAGGTACTGTACTCAGATCTTAACGTGCAATGTTGGCAACAGTTCCGTTTGGAGAGGCAGATCAAGTTTTTTCTTATATAGTTTTTCTTCACCACTTAGTAAGAAAGTTATTTCTGGGGCCATTATGTTTTTCTTTATAACATTATGTTTTGCTACGGATAGTCAATACCCGTTTTTCTCTTTAGTTTTGCATGAAAAATACACTTTAAATTAGCTGAACGGGTGTGTATCCCTTTAGCCATTTATAAAACAATTTAATTGCTTAGTTTTTTTGTTTTTTTTTAAGCGTATGGTGATCTGACCTTAAATTGGTTTTTTTGTACAAAACTAATGGGATAAACGCAAATCTGACACTGGAAAAAATCGAAATCTAGCTAAGTCATTTTTTCTTAAAATAACTGCATTTGTTCTCTGGATTGAGGAGGTAAAAGAGACATTTTGCCAATGGATCAAGACAATTTACACTTCAAATAAGAAAACACAAACGCATTGTCTTATTTCAAGTGCATATCATCTAATTGTCTTATTTTAAGAGTAACAATACTAATTCCATTGGCAAACTATCTTATTTACCTACTCAAATTAAGGGAAATACACTTAATTTAAGAAATTTTTACTTATTTCTAGATCATTTTTCCAGTGGACGTCTTGCGCATGCATATTGATTATAGGTATGCTGGCCTGATGGAGTATGCTAATCTGAAAGAACACCGGCCATAATGGGGAAAGGCAGCATAGAATATAAATCCTGCAGTCGTTGTGATGCTCCTCTGACAGAACACCAGCTACGGGGGGTGATGTGTTCAGCACAAGCTGCAAGCTGACAACACCATACTAACCACACAAGAAAGTACAAAACACAACCTTTTACAACTTTTTCAAATCCTCTTCATGCAGTCCAAGAGCCATCTCTCTTTAGGTTGCTTTTCCACAATCTGTTGATTAGTGGTGATATGTATGAGCTAAATCAAAGAATCTCTAGATGTTTATATTTGTGATCCCTTGCCATTAAGGAACTGTTGCTCGCTCATCCCCTCCAATGTTCACGCGGATTAGGGTGCATACAAATTTTCCCAGGTGCGCGGTGCAGAGTTGTATCAGCAAATGACATAATTTGGCTCCACAGACCACGACCAAGTATAAATCAAGTTTAAGTTAGGCCAAAACAACAGAAGATCTGATACCTAGTAACTTAAGCTGGGAATATTTAAACTTGTGTCTCTGATTACTGGTTGCTGTAGATTAATATCTGGAGAAGACCAAAGCTAAGGCACCAAGGTTATATAATAAGGCAATATAATGAAAGGTATTACAAAGTTTAATAAGAAATCAAGACTCATTGAACATCAGATCATTACACACTGTAGCTTTAAATCTAAATCTCCTTGCAAACTTTCCTTTTGTGAGATTGTTTCTCAAAAAAGGTAATATCTTCAACTGTTGACTTCGATAACCAACCACTGATGAACTACAGCAAATATAAACTTTCACATTATTTCATGCTTCTGCCTTCACCCAATCAGAGACACCAAAGTTATAGCTTAGGAAAACAGACTTTGTTTGAGCTTAACAATGTATTTCTAAGTCTTCGAAGGCACCACCCATGTGATTAATCTACAGCACCAGAGGTTAGTAAAGAACTCTATAACATATTGCTAGGTCAGGGATTTAAACAAAGGGGGCCCACTGACGCTATAGGGTATGGTCAAGTATAAAAACAAGGGTTCAATCAGATAGGACAGCAGTGCAGCGTTAACTGAAGAAAAAGCAGCATGTCACCCAAAAAAAGTGCCATGTCCGACATGAGCAAGGGCAAGGTAAGCTCCACAAGTTGATTTATTTAATGTCCAATAGTTTAGAGTAAAGGTTTGTTAATTCAGGTTGCAACAACTTTGCCTGTTTTTTCACAGATCACCTTCTATGAGGACAAGAACTGTCAGGGTCGCTCCTATGAGAGCAATGGCGACTGTGACAATATATCCTCCCACCTGAGCAGATGTAACTCCTTCAGGGTGGAGTATGGATTCTTCATGGTCTACGACCGCCCCAACTTCACGGGAAACCAATATTTCGTTAGAAGAGGAGAATTTGGTGATCACATGAGTACGATGGGCTTGAATGGCGGGATTAAGTCTTGCTGTCAAATCCCCTTGGTAGGTATGAAGAGAAAACTTTGATCATGAATATATTTGTCTACTTATACAATCGCGTTAATTGTGTACATTTCCCTCCAAACAGTATAGTGGAGCCTACAGGATGAGGATCTATGAGAGGGAGAACTTCGGTGGTCAGATGTATGAGATGATGGATGACTGTGACGACATCATGGATCGCTACCACATGTCTGACTGCATGTCCTGCCACGTGATGGACGGTCACTGGATGATGTACGAGCAGCCCTACTTCAGAGGCAGGATGATGTATCTGAGGCCCGGAGAGTACAGGAGCTTCAGGGAGATGGGATACGGAGGCATGAGGTTCAGGAGCATGAGGAGGATCATGGATATGATGTAGAAATCCAAAAAAGAAATAGAATAAAAATTAAACAACAACTAAGGATGTTTCTTTGTCCGTAAATTATTATCTCACAGTGCATACAAAAAAAACCCCATAAAACTGTATTATATTTACTAAATTTTTTCACAGAATCGTTATAACACCCTTTTTGCTGGACAGAGACGGTCTGGAGTAAAACAATTCATTCAATTAATTTCCAAAAGTCCAGGAGATATTTCATTCGTCCATGCCTATATGTGACCTTTATGATACTAGGACAGTTTAACCAAAAAACTGGTGGACTTGACCTGTAAATTGAAAAGAAATTATTGATTGTCTATGGTAGCATTTCCTAAATTTTGGTCCACAAGATCAGATGTGCTGCACCTTTTAAATGTCTCTCTGCTTTCATGCAACCAAAACAAATTGTTGAATTACCTCTTCAGAAGGCAGTGAGGTCCTGCTAATGACCATGTTTTTTGACTTGTGTGTTGAAGCAGAGACTACGGGTGACCGGAAGGTACAAACCAACATTATAAAATCTAAAACACTTTTACAAGTTCAAAAACAAATGATCATTTCAGAAAACAAGGAATAAACATAGTTAAAGACTTGCAGGTACATGAATTTTTTCCCATGTTGTGGAGGGAACAGATTACATCCATTCTCTCACTCTCCTCCTCTCACTTATCTTTGGGAAATAAAAAGGAAGCAACTGTTTCCAATTTCTCTAAAATTGATATGTGTGATATGTTATACTAGAAATGTCCTTAATCCAGTAATCTGTCATGTTTTACATTAGAAGGGGATTAACCAGAAATTCTGCAATCTCATCTTCGCAGGACGTCTTTATTTGTGTGCCCTGCTATCAGCCAGTTTCCATCCTCTTATATCAGCAATGAAAAATAAAAAATACACAACGTGCTGGAAATCTGTGTTTGGTGACTAACGTTTATTTCTGTCAGGCTGAAGGGACAAAAGTTAGAGAAGTACCGATTCTCTTGGTGTTTAAAAAAACAACACAAAACAGCCTAAGGAGACCTTGTTAATGTATTTATTATACAAATTTGTAAAAAGAGCAACCAGTTAAACTGAATGTTACAAAGTCGACATGATTAAATGAGCTGTTTTCACCGAGAAATGATCAGGAGCGCCTTGAAAGTGGTCAGATCCGCCTCGCTGGCTGCAATGCGCACTCCTGACACTAGGGGGACAGAAACAGAATTTCTGCTCAAGACCAGGTCTCAGCCTCGAGTTTAGTACCCGCACTTTCCGGTTAAATTCCTGAAACGCATTGCTTGTTTTGGGACTTGTGAAAGTGTTTCAATGTTTTTTATTGGTTTTCTTAAAATGCTATTTGTTTGGAATTTTTAAAAGTGTTTTTGTTTATTCTTATTTATTCATTCAGCTCGGCAAAGAAACTCATGCTCTTCCTCAGCACTGAAGTCCTCAGACATTTTTCTTTAGTTGTTTCTTTCTTTGCACAGGTAAACAGCACATTTCTTCTTCTACGCTTTGCATTATCGGCAGAGCAGACGCTGAATAAGCACTTTCATCTGGTTTGGTCTGCCGGCTTCCGTAGACTTCGTGAACGCGCTTTTAGGAAATCTATATACACTACTGTTTATGCTCTAAAAACATTCTAAATGACTTAGTTTCAGAGTAAATTCTGGATGCTACCCGCTCAGGACACTTGGAATACATTGGACGAGCAGTATGGAGGAATATTGACACGTTTTTTTGTGGACTTTTATGGACCTTGCTTTCTGCTCTCGAGGAAGCCATAGACCTCCATTATTTGAATGTCAGCAGACAGCAAGAAGCCTCCAAGATCTCCAGTGCATAGATGCATTTGAGATATCAAAAAAACTACTCCAGAGTGTTGTTCAGCATGGGGTGAGGTAGAAAATGAAGGCTAATCATGTTTTTAGATTTGTTCATTATTCCCTTTTATAAGGCACTCAGTGAAATACTTTGAAAATCTAAATTTCAAGCCATTAGTGGACTTTAGTATTAACTGCAAAAATGATTCTAGAAATAAATCAAAAATATCCTAAATTAAGAGTAATGACTGTTGATTTGAGTAAGTTAATAAGATAATTTGCCAAAATTATTTAGACTTTTAGACTTTAAAATGAGATAATTACTTGAAAAAGACAAAACAATGTTTTTTTCTTATTTTAAAAGTAAATAATCTTGCTCCATTGGCAAAGTGTCTCACGTTCCTCCTCAATTCAAGAGAAACTGCACTTATTTTAAGAAAAAAATACTTATTTATTACATTTTATTATTATTAAATTTTTTTGCAGTGTATTACCTTTGTAACATAAAAAAAATATGGATTATGGCAAAATTAATGTCAACATAATAACAATTAACGCCAACTTGACCGAATTTATAAAGAAAAATAACAAAAGTGTCTCTAAAAGAAATTCATAAAAAGCACTCTGAGTGTGAAAGATACACATTTTATTTGCTCCAACATAACCTTAGAGGCTTTAATGCTGATACTGTCAGTTACATTTTTTAGTGTATTCACCTATATATATAATTGTTAACTAGGCTTATTAACTTCACTGCTTAAGTTTTCAATTAGCTTTTTATCTTTTTTCTTGGCTTAACTTTTTCCAACCTAATCTACAGTAGGTAATATATCATTCAAGGGCTCATCTAATTGGTCAAATGCCAAAATAAGATGTGCAGCCACGTAGCAGGATCTTTGCTAAATGGCTGGATATAGATCTTGTGCTTCTAGACCGCACTAAGGGACAGGGGGGGGACTCCATTTGTAAAGAAAGTGATCAAAAACAATAACTTGCCTTATAAAGGGTTAAGTTTCTGCTACTTCATTTTTCATGCTTGTTGTCGTAAAGACAAAAAGAAGTATTCTAGTATTCATCCTAGGCAGTAAAGAAAATCGATGGATTTCACTCAGTCGGCAGAATTTATTCATATCTTTGCAAAGAGAGAACGGTTCATCATACAGCCCTTATGGCACAGCATTCTGACTTGTTCTGCTAGGCTGCAGCAGCGTTCGTTTCCCCCTACTTTACAACATTGCAAAAGGGTACTTAAAAGTCTAAACAAATTACAGACACTTATTGGTTAAACAGTAACATGTTATGAATAAACCTTAAGCGAGAAAGAATCTGGTTTGTTATGGGAAGAAGCTACGTCTGGTCTACAAACTTACCATCCTGCAGAGAATGGTGTGGCCTTCAAGATGAAAACTTTATATAGTGAGTAAATAGGATAATTAATAAGAGAAATCAAAATTTTCGACAACACAGCCCTAATCTGAATATACAGCACATATTTGGCGCTACTGAAACCGTCCAGTAAGTGTGTCCAGATGCGTCCGATACTTCTACTGTTCCCTGTGTTCAATGGCAGGGGGTGGCTTTGCTATATTTGCTACTTTATAAGTGGGTAAAATGTAGTTTGCATGATTGGGTTCAGGGGTTCTAACCACAAACAAGCAGAACACTTACGGAGCTGAGTGAAAAAGTTTGACTGTTTAGTTGAAGATAAACACAAGTTATATAGAGTAAATCAGAGCAGAGAAACAGATCCGGGACTGGTCACACAGGGTTCTCTGTATAGAGAGGGACAGTTAGGTTAGCCAGGATGCTGAAGATCTTTGTGGCCAGAGGAATTGTGCAGGTTTGTACCTAACTGACGTGATTCAAGATTAACAACTGCTGAGGGAGGGGAACCGAGAGTTGGGTCCAGAAGGCTTGAAGAAGTTTTTCAGAGGGCTAATCAGCGGCAGGGCTTGACTTCAGAGCTTAAAGGGTGTTCCAGATCTAGAGTCTTCCTTCCAATCCTCTCTTCTTGAGGGCGGGCAGGCAGGTTCAGACAGTTAGTTTCTTCAGGTGAGCTCCAGAGAGCCGACGAGCAGATCTCAGCTTAGATGAAACTCTTCCAAATTCAGAGGTTCCAGTCAGGTTTCTTCCCTGGGAGGCTGAGAAGGCGAAAACTGATCAGGTTCAAGTTCAAAGTTCTGGGGAGTCAGAGTAATCAGGACAGGCTGGTTGGCTCAGGCTTTTGCTAACCATAACTGGCTTAACACTCTGGCGCCCTAGTAGTCCTGCTGCTGCCTTATGCTGGTCTCCTGATGACTGATGGATATCATGAGGTGTGTGGTCGTCAGCTCAGCTCCAGGAGACCCCTAGAGGCGCCCTCTGCTGGAGGAAGGGTGGACAGACCTCATGATCCCAACAAAAAAGTAGTTTTGATATGTTTTTAGGTGAGAAAGTTCACCTGAAAATATAATCTCTACAGTCAGTTCATCAAGATTACAATCCTGCCTTCAAATATTATTTTGCTGTTGGACCCGCGTGGAACCCCCGAACAACAACAGTGCTCTGTCACTGGAAATCCCCTTCAGCCTCTGGCCGTGTCGGCACTTTGTTGTTTTCCGCTAATATTTGTGGCACCTGGAAGGTAATCCAAACTGCAGGCACCAGATTAATAAAATTTAGCATGTATTGCCAGCAGGTTTCATCATTTTAAGTTAATTTAGGCATTAATAAACTATTTCAGAGGAGTGACCATAGATCTCTGCATCAGCAGTGCTGTGTCCGTCTCCCTGCCAGCTCCTAGACCAGCTTCTCTGATTGGTTGATATAGTGCTTCGAACAGCAAAGTTCAATTTTTCCAACTCCAGCAGCTACCGCGCAGCTCAGATGCTCAGAAACTCATGAGGCGCTGCTTCGGCTGCTCAGACGCGTCAAGATGCACTGCTGCTGCTGCTCGAAATGCACTGCAGGACCTTTTGATACGCCTCTAACCATAAATTTTGCATGTAAACTAGCTGCTTCTGCTGTCTCTATCGCATGTGGTCTGAACTTAGCATAAATAAAATTTGTTTGAAGAGGAGTAGAATACTAATAAATTATATAGAGTACAGAGTTAAATGACCATGATTTAAGTTTAAATTACACTTGTATCTGTTGTCTTAACACACAGCCAGTTTGTCATGTGCCTACGGAACAATACGAGAATCCGAAATTTCTTACATTAAATTTCAAATAACATAACTGTATAGAATTACACAACAGCCAAGTAGACTGCTGACTGTGGAAATCTATCAGTCATGACCTGCTTGAACTGTAAACATACACATTCTTCCATAAAAGTGCCTTCTCTCCAGCCGGGAGGCCACAGTTAAGACTGGGGATAAAGGGCTTTGTTAAAGCTTGACAAAGAATGTATTTCCAAAGTCTTTGAGGACCAACTCATGTGATTACACAATAGCATCACCAGTTGGTATAGGGCTCTTTAACATGTTGCCAGGTCAGGGATTTAAACAATGGGGTCCAACTGATTCTTTAGGGTGTATTCAGATATACAATCAATGAATTAATCAATTATTTAAAGTTTATATGTATAGCACTTCACAACAACACCAGGAAGACCAAAGTGCTTCACAGAGAGAAAAAACACAATGTAAACAAAAAAACGTAAGCATAAATCAGTCAGTTCCAAGTATTAAAATAAGTTTTAAAAAAAGTATTTAATCTGGACAGATCTGTGAGAAAAGGCAGACTGAGGGGCAGGCTGTTCCACGGTTTAGGAACGCTATCCACAAAGGAGCAACCGCCCTATTTGATCGGCAGCTCTGCGGGGGCAATGTACGATCAACATCTCAGTTAAATATAACAGAGCAGGACCATGAGGGGCTTTAAAAGCAAGCATTTAAAATCAATCTGAAAACGGACTGGGAGCCAGTGCAGGGAGGAGAGGACAGGAGCGATGTGGCCCCTTCTGGATGAACTGGTAAGGAGGCAAGCTGCTGCATACTGCACTAACCGTAAGTGTTGGAGTGACGACTCTGGGAGGCCAGAGTAGACAGTGTTGCAATAGTCCTACCAAACAGGGTTTAAATTGCACAGGCCAGCATATGGGAGCAATGTTGTTGCAAAATTATTTGCACGTGTGTGTGGAGACCAGTTTTTTTTACAAATTAAAACGCCTTATCGTTGTGTGAAAAGTAAAAATAATGCAGCACCTTCTATACCAGATTTCAATTGTTTGTGCATTTGTTATTATGTATAATTGTTGGCCATGCATTTCACCGCCTCGGCGACAGCCTTAATCCACCTAAAGATGCCAGATTTAAAACTACAGAGTTTGCTTCCTTCTCTACCGGTGCCAAGAGAAGAGCAGGTATGTACATGGTTTTAAAAGGCTTCTTATTTTTGTGGATGATCTATGCTTCATTGAACTATTTACCAAAAATGGTCCTCAAGGCACACGCTGTCCTTCAAATTATAGATCTTTCTGTACACCTAATTTATATTAACAGGCTTTGCTGATGTGCAATAATCTAAATCAGATGTGTTTAAGCAGAGATGCATCTAAAACAGGTTTCTTAGACAGATTTATTTTGTATACACAAGTGTATACAAAAACAAATTTCGTTACAGCTCTAGACAATTTCCTTTTTTAAAGTGCAGCCTTGAAAACAGTAATAAATACCTAAAAATAGTAATATAAATAATATGACTGTATATTTACAGTTCTGAAATTATTATTTTTTTTTTTTTTATAAAATAACCCATATTACACAACATTCAGCAGCCCTAATGGAAGAAACTGTTATGGAACCTGCTGGACCTGCATCGGATGCTTTGAAGCCTCTTCGCAGAGGGCAGCAGGGAGAACAGTGAAATGGAGTTCTTTCTGTAAAACTGACAGATCGTAGTAGCTACGTTTGCTCAGCCATGTCTTTGTCTAAATACGTCGTCGCCTTTTTTTTTAGGGTTTTCAGCGCTGTGTTCGCACCCGCCAAGGCATGCGCGCTTCACCTCTAGTGAGCCTATATTCCTCTTCTCTACTCGCTGGCTTCCAGAGATAGGCCTTGCCCTGGTTTTGCCATCTTTCAACTGGGCAGGGAGGGATAATGAGAAAAGTATGCAGTCTGTCCTCGTATGATAAAAGTTTTGATATTAATTGTTCGTTCGCAAAGGAGTGATAACCCGTGCTCACAAACCTAATTCCATGATCACTTTATTATTCGCCATATTGCTTTGTCTTTTCAAACATAGTCAAATGTATGGAGTGAATTTTATCCCATTAATGGTGAAACAAAGAGTACGTTTTGTACATGGAAATTAGGAAAAAAAAAAGTACATCCAGAAAGAAAAGCGTTATTAAAAAACGGTTTTGAGAGTACCTTACACAAAATTGGGCTCTAAACGATTTTATACTTTAAAAAGTCAAAAAATCTCCTATATGGGTTATATTAGAGTTTTTATTTCTTTATTTTTTCATTGAGATCTTACATTATTTTTATATTACTTTTTTATTTCTCTTTGTTAGGTTGAATCCTGTAAAAAATTGCACAGTTTTCCAATTGTGTCTCAATGATCACATTCTCTCTTCCAGCCTAATTCAAACTCGCTCTTGATGTGAACACTCCTACCAATAAAACATGAAAGTTATTAACATCAAGGCCAAATTTTAATCAGAAATGGAACCTTGGCTCATCACAGAAGAGAAAAGCCCGTCCCTAAAATCGGAAAACCCGTCATTAATATCAGTTGGAGATGAAAATTTCTATCCCCTTTGGTTTTTAAATGCTTTTATATCTGTTACATTAAAACCTTGTTTCTCTCTCACTCCACAAATTTTCCTAAATTGGATCCGGACTGGGTTCTGTTGTTTCTTCATTTTAGTTCTCCTTAGTTTACGCAAATATATATAAATATGTAAGGGGGGGTTGAAACTGATCCCCATTTGGCGGTTTTAGAGGTATTGTATTGTATTGCAATGTTAAACTCTTTATAATTCCATTCCTTGATTCTTAATTTGGAATTGCATACACTCACGGCCCACTTTTTATTAGGTACCTGTCCAACTGCACCGTTAGCACTTGAATTTCTAAGCAGCCAATCACGCCCAAGAGAGCGCTCAGTTCAGGCATGTAGACATGGTCAGACAATCTCACCATACAGTTCAGCAGCGAGCATCAGTGGGAAGAAAGGTGGTTGAGTGACTTTGAGCGTGGCATGATTGTTGGGGTGCCAAGTGGTCTGAGTATTTCAGAAACTGCTGATCTACTGGGATTTTCACGCACAACCATCTCTAGGGTTTACAGAGAATGGTCCGAAAAAGAAAAAACATCCAGTGAGCGGCAGTTCTGTGGGCGGAAATGCCTTGTTGATGCCAGAGGTCAGAGGAGAATGGCCAGACTGGTTCGAGCTGATAGAAGGGCAACAGTGACTCAAATAACCACCCGTTACAACCAAGGTGGGCAGAAGAGCATCTCTGAACGCACAGTACGTGGAACTTTGAGGCAGATGGGCTACAGCAGCAGAAGACCACACCGGGTGCCACTCCTTTCAGCTAAGAACAGGAAACTGAGGCTACAATTTGCACAAGCTCATCGAAATTGGACAATAGAAGATTGGAAAAACGTTGCCTGGTCTGATGAGTCTCGATTTCTGCTGCGACATTCGGATGGTAGGGTCAAAATTTGGCGTCTACAACATGAAAGCAT
>JAGKQL010000060.1:3348993-3393764 GCA_018398635.1 Cyprinodon brontotheroides
GCGTTGGCTTTGAGGCGGGTTGAGGTGTGACGCAACGAGAAGCGCGACAGTTCAGTCTAAAGAACATGGCAGCTTCAGCCGATGAAACTAGCGTTAGCGTGGCTATCGAGCAAGTTTTATCGGAATTACAGAGTATTTCTTCACTGAAAGAAGAGCAAAACACTGCTCTGGAGGCTTTTCTCAGAGGAAAAGATGTTTTTGCTCTTCTCCCGACTGGTTTCTGCAAGAGTTTGATCTATCAATTGGCTCCTCTTCGTCGTCGCTCTGTTAGTACGTCATATGCTTCGTTGATCTGATTGGTTTATTTGGCCCGTCTATCACCAACATAGGCCAATCAGCTAACCAATATTTTCACCCCTTCCCAAAATTACTTCAATGGAAGGTTTCCAGATGGATATGGGGAGCAAATCAGGTTACCGTAATTACCGTAATTTTGCTTTCTAAACAAAAAATATCAGATGTTAAGGCGCCATCTCGTGTTTTTATACCGTATAAAAGAAATAATGGCCGCTATTTATAACTGAACTGCCTCAAAGGTTCTTCATAAAATGAAAACAGTAATAACAATGAAGTATTATTAAAAGGGAAACCCTCACATTTTCTTTTTCAGTCAGCTGTGGCTAAAAATCAGTAATCAGCAGCTTTCGTCTGTTTTAGTGTAGATAGAATAAAGTTTTTTCATTAGGACTAGTTTCGTAGCCTAATATTATTTGAAGTAAGTAGCGTGAATAAAATTCTTATTTCGTGCTCCAAGCACGCATACACGCATACGAGCTAGAAAACAGCCAATCAGGAAGAGAGAAGGCGGAACTTGAGGCAGAACAACCAATGAGAGTGGAGTTAAACAGCACAGTTACTGATTTAAGGGACAGGACTCTGGTATAACAGCTGCTGGTCTGGCAGCTGCTGTGCTGGCAGCTGCTGCTTGGAATTGGCTGTGATCCAGTGGTGTCAAAAGTTCACTACATTTGTTACTTAAGTAGAAGTATAGATGCCGCAGTTTAAAAACACTCTTGGTAAAAGTTGAAGTATCAACTTGACCTCTTACTCAAGTAAAAAGTGAAAAAGTATGAGCTCCAGAAACTACTTAAATTTATAAAAGTATAAAGTAACCTGCATATGAAAATGTTTAGATGCCACTGCTATGAATTTTAAAGATTTTAATATTTTCTGCCTATTGGCTTCAAAAATTCTCTGAGATAGGGCCAAGGATGAGGTGTTAGAGTTCTGGTTCTCCTCCGCTCTCCGGACACGCTTCCTCGCCTGTGTCCCACCTTTCAGACATTTCCTTCAACATCTTTTTCTTTGAATCCCACATTGTAAAGCGCCGCAGCATAGACAATTCACGCTAGCATTGGAAGAACACCCGCTTGCTTCTTGATGGATTTCCTTTTAGCATCAACACAATGAGTGTTTGCGTTTCTATGACTTAATCATCCAATCACACTAGTTTTCACTTAGATGTGGGTGGAGCCAATGATCTGCATTGATGGAGAACATGACGGGAAATAAATATTTAGGGACATTAAACCACGGTAACTAATAAAAAATCAGTGGGGTCCTAATAAAAGAAAAATCAACCAGTAAAGGGTCAGGAGATATTTTTAATGATCTGTTACTTAAACAGAATTTAACACTCAAATAAAATGATTTTATATATGCATTCATGTTACACTGAATAAAGATGAAAAAATAAAAATAGAAATTGCCAAACATTGCATCCTTTCTATCTCAGAGGAGTTGACACTGTATGACTGTATTCCTGTATATCCATCACTAGTTAAAGACAAGATTCAGCAAATGTTAATTCTGCCTGTAAAACAATGATATACTGTCGCCGTACGATCCAAGCCTCATTTGGAGATTTTGAACAGGTTTTTGAAAAAGTAACATGCCGCTGTAATGTTATAGATTGTTTAGAATAAAAGCTAGCAGATGTAATAAAAAATAACAGAAAATACAATTATAGAGCATTCAGTATTGTAAGAAAGCCCACACTGTTTCTGAATAAATACATTATTGTATTAGTTACGTTCCGTTTTTGTCTCTTTCCTTGTAAGTCTGAAATGTCCCATGCTCCTGAATGCACCATAGCTGTCTGGACGCTCGCTAATGCATCACACTGGTCCGTGTTGATGCGCGTTTGATTTTCAGTTGAAGACAAAGCTTTGCAGTTTTAAAACCCACGTCGGTTAATCACTGTTTATTGATGTGTGTGAATAGATAAGAGACTACGACTGTTGGGAGCTGGAGAAAAATCCCATCTTTCTCCAGCAGAGTCCGCCGTTGATCCTTCTGAGGGAGCCTCCTATAACAGCTGCAGCTCATCCAGCTCATCATCAGAGGATCCACTATATAAGCTGCCTTCAGACCTTGCCTCAACGCCGCAGTGTTGTTCCAGTTGGTCAGCTTTTCAAAGCCTAGATCTTTGTTGATTCTCCATGACTCTTGAAACTCAGGCTTGGATTCTAACCACTGTCTCTGTGTTTCCAGGAAACCCGTGTCTCCTCTCTGAAAGCTCAGTGAAGAGCTAACCTGCCGAAATGTACTCCTCAGAGCCAAGAGCCAAACCCCTGAAGATTCTCTCAGACTAGACCTCCAAGCAGCTCTGGGACTAGAGCTGGGGAACCAAAGCCAAGGTCTGTCTCAAGCTAGACGTGAGACGCTGAAGCAGCAAACGGACTCTGCTGATACAACCCTTCTCCAGAACCAACAGTGACTCTCCCCAAAGAGAACCTCAAGAACCCTCAAGGTACAATCTGTGCACCTTTGGAAATCAAACCCTGTCAGCAGTCCATAACAGAAATCCTGTCTCACGAGACTGCGAAACCAGAACCCAGGCCCGCACCCAACCATCAGTACATTCCCGTGTGTTGTGCAAATAAACTTGTACAAACTTTTCATCCCTTCAAAACAAGCCAGTGGTGTTCTGCATTATTGGGTCCCCATTAGAGAACCGAACATGACAGAACACTGCGCCAAACTCAAGGCCCAGCAGATCACCATCTCCGTCACAACTAGAATTAAAGGATCAGGCTGCCCAAATCCATGGACATGGTTGCTCTCTACGTGAAAGTTAAACACCCACATAGAAAGACAGAATCAAGCTATTCAAGGTTACATAAATTACTTCAACAGCTAGCTAATGCTGCATCTGTACACAAACATTTCCGGTCCAGTTCTCCCCCCGAGGTCACCACAACCTGTGACGCCATCTAGAGTTCCGCCCCAGTCTCCCAGAGAAATTTCTCCGGCAATATGAAAAGATTGCAAAGGGATTTCTATTCCAGTGCCGGTTGATCTTTCAGAACTCCCCTGGTAGTTTTTCCCACAGATCACAAAGAAGATAACGCCTTCATTCTCTCTCTCTCAGTTAACAGGAAGAGCCTTGGAATGGGCTCAGGCCAGATTTGCCATTGACGACAGTTTAAATTGCCATTTTCTTGACTTCATTAAAGGAATTTACCTCCAGGTCTTCAACCAGGAGAGACTGACCAAACAATTGATTCCAGAGCTCTTTTTCAACTTAAAACAGGGAAATTCTTCTGTGGCTGAATTCTCTACTAACTTCCGGTTAAAGTTTCGCAGCTTCCGGAGCGGAACCAAAGCGCTTTTTCTGAAAGGAGCCTTCTTCATGGCATTAAACTCCAACAGATTCAAAGATGAGTCAAGAACCCTCTAATATTTGAACCTGCCTCCCTCTAAGATTTAATTTGCCTCCTCCAATGCAGACTCAGATATTGTAGAATTCAAGCCAGAAAAGTTCTGTAAGAAGCAGAGTGTAATTTTTCTTCTGCCTCACATAACGTGACTGTTTGTTTGTTCTCCTCTACAGAGCAGAGGCTCCACCAGAGGTTCCACAAGCCCCTAGTTCTACCATTGCCTACATTCAGGTAGCTCTCATTCGGGCTAAAAGTGGATTTCGGAACCAATGCAGGTGGGACACTGACCCAGGCTCACTCCTGAGGAGAGAGACAGAGGCGTTTCCTAAGTAAACTATGTATCTATTACTGTGGCGGTAGAGTGGGACACTTCATCGCCCCCTGCCCGGCAAAGATCAAAAGCCGGGCCCGTACAGAGGCATGATCTGAGGAGTCTCATGGCCAAACAAACACAATGAAATCTCCTCGATTGTTGCTGCTCGCCACACTACTTCTCTGTGATAACCAAAGTCCTCTCTTCTCCAGCCATCCACTCAGGCTGTGAGCGTGCAACTCTAATCACTCTAACCTCGCCCAGCAAATCTTCCAGATTAAGACCGTTCCCCTCTCTCAGCCTCTCAGTGTGTCCGCCATAGATGGAAAAGACTCCACCGTGTTACCCACCAAACCCAGCCCCTCGAGCTACTTCGGTCAGGTAAACCACCGAGAATATAACAACTTTCTGTTTTTTTCCTCTGCATGTTCCCCGCTGGTCCTCTCGGTTCGAGTGGTTGGAGAAGCATAACCCTCACATTAACTGGACTAAACGCCTCCTGGAATCATGGTCTACCACGCGGCCACAAAACATGCCTCGCTCTGCTGCCCCTATGGTGGGGCCTCCTAGGAGGTGGGGGGGAGATGGACTCTCCGGACCTTTCTTCAGTTCCCCTGAGTACCATGACTTCCCAGTTCCTGTCTTCTCCAGTAAGGTCAGTGCCAGACTTTACTCTCCTTAACTCCACACAGACTCATAATATTGGCGCTTATTGAACTTTTACCTGGTGCTCCTCTTCCTAGCAGCAGATTGTATATAACATTTCCAAGCCCGAAAGAGAAACTATGGGAAAATACATCAATCTAATCATTAGCTGCTGGAATAATTCGCCCTTCATCCTCTCCATTGGGCGCCGGATTCTTCTTCGTGGGCAAGAAGGATGGTTCCCTGAGACCTTGTATTGATTATCGAGGTTTGAACCAGATCACAATTAAAAATAAATACCCACTGCCTCTTCTCTCGCCTCTGCTTTTGAACCAGTACAGGGTGCAACAGTGTTTACCAAGCTGGACTTAAGAAACGCCTATCATCTCCTTAGGATACGAGAGGGCGATGAATGGAAAACTGCCTTTAAGACACCCTTGGGTCAATTCGAATACCTGGTGATGCCCTTCGGTTTAACAAACGCTCCTGCCTGCTTCCAGGCCCTAGTTAATGATGTTCTCAGAGATTTCCTCAACGTGTTTGTTTTTGTGTACATTGATGACATTCTCATTTATTCCAAGGACCTCCATGAACACAAGAGACATGTCCGTCTTGTCTTACAGAGACTACTGGAGAATAAGCTGTTCGTGAAAGCCGAAGAAGTGCGAATTCCATCAACCTTCAGTCACCTTTTTGGGGTTTGTGCTCGAGGGCGGCCAGGTAAAACCTTCAGAGGACAAGATCAAAGCAGTCTTAGACTGGCCAGTTCCTGAGAACCGAAAACAGCTACAGAGGTTTTTAGGGTTCGCTAACTTCTATCGTCGATTCATAAGGAACTACAGTCAAACCGCCCTTCCATTAACCTCACTGACTTCCATTAAACAAACTTTTCAGTGGACTCCCGAGGCTCAAGCAGCATTTGAGAAACTAAAATCCTTGTTTTCCAGAGCACCTGTACTAATTCAACCTGATCCAGCAAAACAGTTCATCCTAGAGGTGGATGCTTCAGATTCAGGGGTTGGAGCGGTTCTCTCCCAGAGGCTCGACTCAGATCAAAAAATACACCCATGTGCTTTCTTCTCCCGTAGGCTCTCTTCTGCTGAACAGAACTATGACGTGGGTGACCGAGAGCTCCTGGCTATTAAGCTGGCGTTGGAAGAATGGAGGCATTGGCTGGAGGGAGCTGAGCATCCGGTTCTTGTGTGGACAGACCACAAAAACCTGGCTTACATCCAGTCAACAAAACAGGCTAATCCTCGCCAATCCAGGTGGTCAATCTTCTTCTCACGATTCAACCTAATCATTTCCTACAGACCCGGATCCAAGAACGTGAAGCCCGATTCTCTCTCTCGTCTCTACTCCGTCGATCATCCAGAGACACCTGAACCTGTCCTCCCAGCTTCATGTACCATAGGAGTGGTCAACTGGGAGATAACGGACCTCATCAACTCTGCCCTAGCCACTGAACCAGATCCAGGTACCGGTCCGTCTAATCGTACATATGTCCCATCTTCTGTCAGGTCCCGCTCTTATCCAGTGGATGCATGCCGCCAAATTCTCCGCTCATCCAGGAGTGAGTAGGACAGTTGCTCTCATCTCCAGGCGCTTCTGGTGGCCCACACTCCACAGGGACGTAAAGGAGTATGTGTTGGCTTGCCCCACATGTGCCCGCAACAAAGCCTCACACCAACCTCCTTCAGGCCTGCTTCAACCACTTCCTGTTCCCTCGCGTCCATGGTCCCATATAGCCATTGATTTCGTCACCGGTCTCCTGTCTCTCGAGGTATGTCCACCATACTAACCATTGTTGATTGTTTCTCGAAATCCTGCCATCTAGTTCCCCTCAGAAAACTTCCCACGGCCTTCCAGACAGCCCAGCTGCTTATTAAACATGTTTTCCGCCGCTTCATGGCATCCCCAGGAAATCCTCTCGGACAGAGGTCCAATTCATCTCTCAGGTATGGAAGGCTTTCTGTTCTGCTCTCGGCTGCAAACCATCTCTCACTTCACACGCTACCACCCTCAATCGAATGGGCCAGACCGAAACGCATGAAACCAGCAACTGGAATCCACCCTCCGCTGTCTCACGCATCCAATAACAGTGGATTGGAGTCAATACCTCCCCTGGATAGAATATGCCCACAACTCTCTCCGTTCTGCATCCACTGGACAGTCCCCATTCCAGGTCAGTCTCGGATACCAACCACCTCTTTTCCCCGCAGATGAGAGAGATATCGGTGTGCATGGTTAACCAACATCCGTCGCTGCCAGAGGATTTGGAGGGAGACCATCGCCACACTCAACCAGTCATCCGTCAAGTCAGTTAAGCGTTTACGCCGACGCCAAGAGACGCCCCGCCCCGAGTATTCTGAAGGCCAGGAGGTGTGGCTACTCACTTCCACTCGAGACATCCCCCTCAAGGGGATGTCTCAAAAACGCTCCCCGAGATTCATTGGACCCTTCAAGATCTCACGAGTCATCAATCCTTCAGCTGTCCGTCTCCAACTACCCCAGTCCCTCCGAATCCACCCTACATTCCACGCCTCCCCAGATCAAGCCTGTTTCTTCTCGAGCCCTTCTGTACCCAACCACCCGGCCCCACTCCACCACCACGCCCTGGAGGTCGATGGTGGCCATCCGGCCTTCACAGCGCGACATATAGACTCCCGTGCCGACGCAGGTCGCGGATGGCAGTACCTAAATGGCCGACTGGGAGGGCTACGGACCGGAGGATGATCGCCAGGGTCCCAGGCACATTACATCCCCTCGACCCCCTGCGCGCCCATCGAGTACGAAGCTCGCAGCCGCATTCCTACTCCGGACCGCCAAAGGCGTCGCTTGAGGGGGTACTGCTGGGAGCTGGAGAAAATCCCATCTTTCTCCAGCAGAGTCCGCCATGGATCCTCTGAGGGAGCCTCCTGCACAGCTGCAGCTCATCTAGATCATCAGAGGATCCACTATATAAGCTGTCTTCAGACCTTGCCTCAACGCCGCAGTGTTGTTCCAGTTGGTCAGCGCTAAAGCCTAGATCTTTGTTGATTCTCCATGACTTTGAATCCAGGTTGGATTCTAACCACTGTCTCTGTGTTTCCAGGAAACCCGATTGGCTCTCTGTGAAAGCTCAGGGAAGAGCTAACCGTCCCGAGCCTTAATCTCAGAGCCAAACCCTGAAGATTCTCAGAGAACCTCCAAGCAGCTCTGGACTAGAGCTGGGAAACCAAAGCCAAGGTCTGTTCAAGCTAGACGTGAGATGCTGAAGCAGCAAACGGACTCTGCTGATAAAACCCTTCTCCAGAACCAACAGTGACTCTCCCAAAGAGAACCTCAAGAACCCTCAAGGTACAATCTGTGCACCTTTTGAAATCAAACCCTGTCAGCAGTCCATAACAGTCCTGTCTCTCACGCAGACCTCGTGAAAACCAGAACCCAGGCCCGAACGCCAGCCATCAGTACATTCCGTGTGTTGTGCAAATAAACTTGTTAAACTTTTCTCCCCTGTGTCTGTCAGTGGTGTTTCTGCATTATTGGGTCTCCATTAGAGAACCCATCATGACGCAACCACAAATAAATCAGCTTTTACCCCGGACAAAATCTTTGGATTTTATGTTGTTCATAACATAAGCAGTCAGCGCTAATCCTTGACCTGTGCTTTAAACCCGAAGCCAAGAGTAACAGTACTAACGTTTGTTTTAAAATGTAAGGAATAGAAAGTAAAGATACTGGTGTGAAAATGTAATGAGTAGAAGTCAAAGCTAGGAAGAAAAAGTAATGGAGTAAAATATAGATACCTAAAGTGTACCTGTAAGTACAGTAATGAAATATTTTAAACCTTTAGTTTAGTCGACACCTGTGCTGTGATCACACATAATGGCTGTGTTTGATCCACCACGCTGAATTTTTAATTATACAAGTTGTTCAAATCGAATTATTGGCAGGGACAAATAGGTCGGTCCAAAATTTTGGTATGGATATGTCCCTATGGCCCCTATGCAAACCTACGCCCATTGGTTTACCGTTAGTTCTCTTTATTGTACAAATCCTTCCACTCAGCATTATTATCATTCAGCATCGGATACATTTTAATTGCTTTGCTAATGATGCTTAGCTTTTTTGAGTTTGAAGATATATAAATCTTAAAAACTTAAATTGTCTGCTATTAAATTATAGTTAAAATAATTTGACATGATTAATTTGATCTAGGTTGCATTCAATTGGTTGTAAAAATACAGTTAAAGACTGCTTAACTCCTTAGTCCTTTATATCCAGGTTAATCAGATATCTAGACATTTTATCTTTGTTTCTGCAATACTACCAGAATCGGATATATCCTGTCCCAGAATGATGCAGAAAAATGTGTCCAAAGAATTGTTGCTTCATTCCCCACAGCATTGGCTCACATCATAGGGCATGGCAGGAGTTCTTTATCTGCGTAAGTTTCTGCCGCATGATAAATCCATAGCTGACCAACATGCTGAAAACAGGGTATCTAGTCTGGTAGTTTTGTGTAAGTGCATCTTTAATGGCAAGTTCAAAAGGTCCAGCACAAAAAATGTAACTATCAAACTCAAAAAATAAATGACACACACAACTAAACAAAGGAAGAAAATGCTGCTAGTTAAAGTTAAATGTAAATCGTTTATTTTTTACCATGGGGGAAATTCTCTCTCTGCATTTAACCCATTCTGTTGGGAGCAGTGGACTGCCATTGTGCTGTGCCTGGGGAGCAGTCTGGGGTTAAAGGTCTTGCTCAGGGACCCAGGCTCTGTTCGAAAACCTAGGGACGTGTCCTCCAAGGACGCTTGTTGTCTACCAAGACTGGATCCTTGAAGTCGGCTGTGAAAATAAGGAGACCGGAAGAGTTTAGGCTGGTAATCTCGACACAGGTCTACCCTTCGGGCGGGTTTCCCCGCCTTATGCTCTGTTGTTGTAGCAAATCGCGTAAACGCTTGACACAGCCACAAAAGCAGGAAAAGAATGAATACTGAAGTTTTCAAAACTGCTCGCATTTTATTTCTTTTTTATTGTGAAGTGAACAAAGACTGATGAGAATCCAGAGTGGAATAAATGTTCCAACCACCGGGAGCAGGAACAAATAAAATCAAATGTAACGATAGAAACCTTAGTCAGTTAAATAACCTGCTGTCATTTCTGATGTTGCTGCTATTTTCAAATATCCATTACTGTAAAATGTCCATAGCTGCATATTGGTTATTTATTCCCCAGTTTTATATTGTTAAAACACTTTACAGAATTGTATTGTTTTATATTTTAACTCTTCCCTATTATGTTGTTATTCTTATACATTTTCTACGGTCCACATTTGTGTGACCATTTTCAATAATCCTTCTGCTGTTGCTGTAAATTTGCCCATTATTGGGACAATAAAGGATTTTCTATTCTATTCTATAAAGGGGTGAGAAATATATAAGTAAAAATATATCTGCAAAAGATCTCTAATAATTCAACAACAAAAAATACGTAGTTAAGTTAATATTATTGCAAAACAGCAATAAAAAGATAAAAATCCTATCAGATTTATAGTCCCCACCCTGCAGATTTATTAGAATCTGTCCTTAAATTACAGCCAAACCCATTTTACACAGTAAAAGACTTAAAACCTTTAGATAAAACCAAACATTACCGCCACATATCTGACTCTATAACCATTAAAACAACTATTTTTCATTAATCTCAGACGGAACTATTTACCGACTTGTATTATATTAAACTGAACTTCCAATTTTCACCACTGTTCGGCGCCAAGTAACCTTTCCTCTGATCACAGCTTGCTTGGTCTCGCAATGAATCCTGGGATATCCGAGAATACCGAGGATACATCAGACCGATCGTCCTTCAAATCGGGCAAAAAGAAGGGACGCATTTTAAGGCCGCATAACGAGGACTCTTGGAATCCGACCAGACCTCAGCGTCGGCGCTATGACGTAATCTGCCTTCGAATCCGGTCTTCTAAGGATGCGTCCTAGGTTTTCGAACAGAGCCCCAGACTGGCTCAGACAAACTCAGAACCTCCGGAACCCAAGTGCAATGCCACTAGGCCACCACTCCCCTAAAGAAAGCTGCATTCACAAAAAAATCTGCAGCAAAATGAAAGCATCCTGAAAACACAAACCTGCAGCAAATACATGAAAAATGGTGACACACAAAACACATACAAAGGAGAAACTTCAAAACAATTAAAGATTCTGTCCAACTGAATGGTTTAAAGTAAGCCTGCAGGGCGCTGACGAGTCCTTCCACCAACTGGTTGTCCTTTGTCTCACGCAGATTGATGTGGCCTGCAATAAGTTTGGTGGTCTGCACGGTAAAACAAAATAAAATCCAACTTATTCATACAGACTTTTGCTATAGTTTGAGACACATTGGAAAGCACATATCCAACCTAATGCTTTGAATGAGCAGTGTTGGCTACTGTGTGCCACCTCTCAGTCTTGAAGCAATGGGATGTTATAGTTTATTTTTGTTACATTTAGCCTGTGTGTTTTCTGTCATTTTACTGTATCAGTATGTTAGGTTTATTCTTTATACATCATGTGCATTGTTATTCTGTTAGCCAGATTAAGACAGAGTAGAAGGCCTTCCTTCACATTGTGGATGTCACTGTGTGTACGGAGGTCATCTAATCAGGACAGCCTTCATGTCTTTAAAAATACACAGGATTATGGGAACATCTTGGAGCCGGTCTGATAGGGGAGAGCTATCTGTAACCCTGAGGCATAGAAGCAAGCTGCATGGAGTTCAAGACATGGATGGCGTGTCAGTTTCTGATACGGACAGCAAAGCATCCACATGATGCAACACATAGACTCATGAGCTTTAAGAAGGAGCAGATGACCTTGTTCGGTGCTCAGTTTTTGCCGGACGCTCGCGGACGTGATTTCTGAGTCCACAGCTGTGCAAGCTCCAAGCATTTTCTCTGTCCTGTAACGACCTGATCTGGAATAAACTCTGTTATTTTTACTGCTGTTTTATGGTCCTTTTTGTATGGTTTTACCCAGTTTGAGTTAAGAGTAGTAAATAACTTGCACCCAGGAAAAGAACCTTGAGGAAGCCCCCGAGGCGCAACGGCTTTTTTAGGGGTCACAAACTTCCTCATTTTAACAAGTACTAGGTAAACTTTAAAGAAGCAGTATCATTGGTCAAACAATTATTAGAAATGGGAGGTGGGGGGAATTCGACAACACTGAAATGGAAAATTGGAAGAAAAAGATAATAAGAAAGTATTTTAAGCAATTTAATATCAACATAAAACATCATTTTTGTGTAAAAATAAATAAACAAGTAAATATTCTCGGCTATAAATTATAAATTATTATATAAATTATATCTCTGGCATACAGAAATATGCATTAGTAAAATGTATTTATGCTTTCATCGGAAAAGTTGTGGCTGCTCAGTGTCCTCGGTGCCTTACAGCAAGGGTTCGATTCCCTGCCCGGAGTCTTTCTGCATGGATTTTGCTAGTTCTGTCCGGGTTCTCTCCACAGTCTAAAAACATGACTGTTAGGTTAATTAGCTTCTCGAAAGTCTCCATAGGCGTGAGCGTGTGTGTGAATGGTAGTTTGTCCTGTTTGTCTCTGTGTTGCCCTGTGATGGACTGGTGGTGCTGGTGACTCCACAGCTGGAGGTAGGCACCAGCACCCCTTGCGACCCCGCTTGGGATAAGCGTGACAGAAAATGGATGAATGAATTAATGAGTGAATTCATTAATTCATGGAAAAAACTTTTAAACATGTTGTTAAAACAATTTTTTGGTTTATCCTGTCAACTGACTATTAAAGCCTCTAGGAGTTAACCTCTGGATAAAGTTTAATGTCATAACAACATTAATCTGCTTCTCCAGGTCTCAGAGTAGTTGATCAGGATCTTCGTGGATTCAAGATCATTTAATTAGGTGGAATCGATTGATTTAGTGTACTAAAAACGGAAATGCTCAATTAAAGAAAACAAGAACAAACCAAGTGACGATCTTTTGTTGAGATATTGTATTGTTGGGTTCTTAAATTGTTTTAAAAAATAGAATGCTTGGAGTTTATCTTATTTAGATTGTCTAGTTATCCTGAGCTATCTCTATAGTTATGCTGCTATAGGCTTTAGACTGCTGGAGGACATAGGAACTAGGGGTTGGGAATTGAAAAGATTTTCACGATTCCGATTCCTTTTCGATTCTATGAAACGATTCGATTCTTTATCGATTCTTTTTTCGATTCCAATTTGGGGAAAAAGGAGAACAAACAGTTTGATTATCAGAATCAACTTTGTTTACTTAACTATTGCACAATCTTACAAACTCAACAAGATCAACATGTCCACAGGAAATGTGAAACTGGAGTAACATCTGTGTTTTAAATGAAAAATGAATACAAGAACAAACTTAATAACCAACAATGTCTAATAACAAATGATGGGATAATAACCTATTTTAAATAACAAAAATACTAATTATAAAACAGTAGTAGGGAAAATTAACAGTTCTTTTGCAGAAAGATGAGCATATCTCTGCTTTTTCTGGAAAGATACAGGATCTTTCAGGGCTTATGGTGTCTCCAGCCGTGGAGAACACCCTCTCAGATGAGGTGGAGGAAGCCTGCACACAGGAGGTAGCTTTTCAGCCAGTCCAGATAGCAAGGGCAGCGTATCTGGTTTTGTTCCACCACCACAGTGTGGCGCTATCCCCTGCAGGGGATGGAGGGCACGCTTTATAGAAAGCTGGATTTCCTGATCTACCTCTGGGCTAAGGAAAGACGGGGCTTTGATTCTCCACAAAGTGACCGCAGCTTGTTGTCTTCCTCCTCGAATAGTTCTTCCAACTGGCGTAACTTGCGAAGGCGAACTTACGTAAAAAACGCGGACGCAAGTCGTGCTCCCCAGAGCCGGCGCGCTCTTGGCTCTGGTGCTGCGGAAATAAAAAAGAATCATTCAAAGAGCTGCTACAAGCGATGCCATGGAATCGGAAAATCTTGATACGGTTCTGAACAGGAACCCAGGTTTTCGATTCCCTATCCCTAATAGGAACCCTAGAATTTCTCATCACTCTACTAGGCAAATATGAAACCACCAGTTAACCCTTGGTTTAAAATTAAAGCTTTGAACAGAGTGGTAGATTCCAGAATGCAGTAGTAGGAGAAATAAGTAAACTGCATTAAAAATGCATTCATAGATAGAGGGAAAATAACAACAACCCCAACAGTCACTTATTATACAATATATAACTTGTCTATCAATTACATTTTTTGACTTGTGTAAGTAAAGCTGGTTTATGACAACTGGTAGACACCCTGTCTACTTTTAAGGGTAGGCTTAAAACTTGCCTTTTGATAAAGCTGGTAGGTTAGAGTGGCTCAGGTTATCCTGAGCTATCTCATAGTTATGCTGGTAGTAGACTTTAGACTGCTGGAGGACATAGGACTCTATTTCATCATTCTGCATCATTCCATCTCTATTTCCTCCCACTCTGCAGAATCTGTTAGTTCAATCCCTAACGCTTATGTTTTCTCTGCTTTTTTCTCATAGTAGCTTCATCTGGTTCGTTCCCTGTTTGGCTGTGACTCCATCCTGGAGAGAAATATCAGCTGTGTTGCTGCTATCAACAATTCTTTGTTTCTTAGAGATCCTAATTGGCTTGTTTTTCAGTAAAATCCTGTTTTCCTGGACTGTGACTAACTGGATGTGCTCTCATCCCTCTGAAATGGGAGCTGGCTCAGAGCTCGTCTGCCTGGCTGTGTGTGTGTGTAAGCCACTTCTGACAAGCCACCTGTGGAGTCAAGGACGCTGCCTTTTGGTGTCTCTGCTTCTGTCTCCCTGAATCCCTAGTCGACCTCAGCAGATGGCCGCCCCACTGAGCCTGGTTCTGCTGGAGGTTTCTTCTTGTTTAAAATGAATTGTTCCTTCCACTGTCGCTACAGTTATGCTTAGTGTGAGGGATTGCCTTTTGAGTTAATGAGTCGGCGCAATCAACTGGTTTTCCTTAGATAGAAAAACTTTTGAATCAGTTTGACTGGATGATCTGGTGAAACCTAAGTGCTTTTGAGATGACATGTGTTGTGAATTGGTGCTATAGAAATAAACTAAACTGAATTGAATTGTTGAAAAAGGAGCCATAGAAGAGAGTGGCTGTGAATGACATATGACTTTTTATTTGTTTGACAATAGAAGCCTAACACATTTCAGCAATACGCCTAATGCTCATGAACCTCATGCCGCTCATGCCCATGTTCATGAAGCTCCTGTACTCTCCAGGCCTCAGATACATCATCCTGCCTCTGTAGTGGGGCTGCTCGTACATCAACCAGTGGCCGTCCATCACATGGCAGGACATGCAGTCAGACATGCGGTAGCGATCCATAATGGAGTCACAATCCTCCATCAGTTCATTCATTTGACCGCTGAAGTTTTCCCTCTCATAGATCCTCATCCTGAATGAGCCTCTGTGCTGTAATAAATGTAATAACGGCTTTTACTAAATACCCCTAAACCCTGATAATAATAATTAACATGGAATTGGTTTAAACTGTGCTTACATGGGGGATCATTCTGCAGGATCTGATGGTGTCAAACATCATGCCCATGCTCATCATGCGCTGCATATCATGGTATTCTCCCCTCTTCAGGAAGAACTGCAAACCCATGTAGTCGGAGCGCTCATAAATCATGAAGCAACCGCTCTCCACCCTGCAGGACTGACACCTTCCCAGGTAGGAGCTGATGTCAGAGCAGTCACTCATACACTCATAGGAGCGACCCTGGAAGTTCCTCTCCTCATAAAAAATGATCTGAAAAAAAAAAGATTAGAATTTCAAATTATTTTTCAATCATTAATCAAAAATGTAATCCGTTTTTGCTTTGATAAACTGTAACTAAAGGCAGTGAATGTTTTACCTTGCCCATGATGGAGGCTTAAACTGTTTCCAGTGGATGTTTCAATTTGATCTGCTAACTCAATGATTTCAGGGCCTTTTTATACAAAATCCGAGGGGCCATGATGTTTTGTTATTTAAATGTGCAAAGCTGATGAATTAGCAGTGCGACTTTTGCTGAACAGGGCTTATAAATGTGTAACAATAGTTGTCCGTCCATACATTTCTGGCTGCAGTCATCCGCATTATTCATTTGGAACATAAGCTTTGTGTGCATGCCATGCACAGTGAGAAAGTTCTCCACGTACTGTAAGGTCAGATCATCTGTTGGAATGAGTGTGAAATTAGCTCCCATCTCAGACAAACCCATGATTTATAACCTGTAGTAAGTAACCAACACTGAATGATCCAAAACTTAGAAATGACAAAAACTGTAAGTAATCCTTTTGTCAGAAAAAACAGGAATCAATCAGATCTGTGCTGAGATTACCCTGGTACGAGCATGTGACTTGAGTATATAATCCCCTGGATTGGCTACACTGATTCCTGAGAAATGCAACCTTGGTTTGATACCAAATGTCTTGCATTTCATGTCAAATGGACATTCTAAAACAAACTCTTTAATAGGAAACAGAGGTAGTCAGTAACCAAAGGATGCCTCAAATGGAAAAAAACAATAGCCTGGGAAGTGCAATAATTCTGATAATCAGGCAGAAAAGGGCAGCTTCTTACTATTGGTCATATCTATTAGGCTGACCTAATGAAGATAACCTGAAGTCAAAGGCTGAGTTCAGCCAGAGAGAATGTACATCTCTTTGAACTTAACGTACAACTGTTGCAGTGAATGAAGGGCTGAAATAATACTTATATGGGAGAATTATCCTGCCATAATGCAAGAGCACATCATTTCAATTTGAGAAAAGAATTTCATCTTCTTGCACTCAAAACTTATAATGCTCACACTCAAAACATTCGCTCTCTCTCAAATATATTTTCTCTTCTCTCTCAAATCTTTTGTTTTCTTCTCTCAGATTGAATGCATCTTGCACAGATATTTTCTCCTCTCGCTGTTCTCCTTCTGAGACAAACCGCTTCTGCACGAAAAGTCTCAGATACGCTGCATGAAACCCGTAGGCTGTGCTTGCAGATTTTTTGGCTCTCGGATTGCAATTGGATGCGTCGCCTAGCAACCTTTCCAGCCAATAGAACGCACAGTGCCTCGGAAAGGGTGCGCTTTTTTAACCCTACTGAGGGTGCCTGTGCTACTACGCCACTTATAAGAGCTGCCAGCTGAAACTGCTATTTACAGTCGTTTTGTGGTTCGATTCAGCAAAGTTCAGTACTTATGGATAACCCCAAAAATTCTGATTAAGTAATTTTAAACAATTAGTGGTTTGTTATGTACAAAAGCAAAGAACCGACATATTAAATTATTATCTTGAAATACTGTTGATCAAGTCCCAGGTGCAAAACACTGCCGGTCCAGATGGTATCAGCTCCAAGCTTTCAAGATGTTGAGCAGATGAACTGTGTGGCATCCCGTGCCACATGTTTAACTTAAGCCTGAGGCTGGGAGAAGTACCTCAGCTTTGGAAGATCATTTGTGAGGTACCGGTGTCAAAGACTAAACTTCCAAAGGACCTAAGCAGCTACAGTCTGGTAGCGCTGGCTTCACTCCTGATGAAGACCCTTCAACTGTTGGCCTTACACGATCTACGCCCCCTAGTGTGGACTTCATTAGATCCACTGCAGTTTGCCTACCAGCCTGGGATTGGGACAGATGATGCCCTCATCTTCCTCCTGCACCAAGCACTGACTCACCTAGAGAAACCTGGAAGCAGTGTGATGATCCTGTTCTTTGATTTCTCCAGTGCTTTTGTAACCGGTTCCCTTCTGCGTTGTGCTGGTTATTGGTAATTAGTCAGGCCGTGACTCGGTTTGGCTTTCTTCGATTTATTCTGACGAAAACATTAAAGAGAAAAGCAATCGTTTTACAAGCTGCCCGCTCCAAGTCCTCTCCCGCAGGACAACATGACAAAAGGGCGGATCATGTCTCACAACATTAAACAAAATAAACCATCTTTACACAACATACCTGATGAAAACATTAAAGAGAAAAGCAATCGTTTTACAAGCTGCCCGCTCCAAGTCCTACACAAACAAAAATACATAACAGAAATTAACTTAATAAATCTATAAATAAACTGGAAGTATTTAGATAGGAAATAAATAGGACACACCTCTCCCGCAGGACAACATGACAAAAGGGGAGGGCCTAAGGGACGCAAACATTTTAAAGACAAAACCATAAAAGAAGAAATAAAAAAGGAGGGGCTACCGTTCTTAAACTAACACGTTCAAAACAATGACAGCTTTTCGGTCAGGTAGAGAACAATACAAACAACCAAAAAAAGAAGACATTTTGTGTAATTATAACAACAACCAGGTTACACTTTAACACCATCCAAGCAGGACTCCTAAGTTACAAGCTGGAGCTGTCAGGAGTGGACCAGCAGGTGTCCCAGTGGATTTTGAACTACCTCACTGGCCGCCCACAGAATGTGAGAGTACAGGGCTGTGTCTCAGATAGGTTGGTTGGCAGTATGGCGTCCCACAGGATACAGTGTTTGCACCATTCCTCTTCATCATCAACTCCGCATACTGCCTCCATCAGACGCTCTTTGACGATTCTACCATAGTTGGTCTCATCAGGTGAAGACGACTCAGAGTACAAACAGTGGACACAGGACTTTGTGGACTGGTGCCAGCAGAACCACCTCCTGGTTAATACAGGGAAAACCAAGGAACTAGTGGTGGACTTTCGCAGAAACAATTCCACCCCACTGACACCAGTGAACATCAAAGGAGTAGACATTGATATAGTGGACTCTTATAAGTACCTGGGTGTTCACCTGAACTACAAACTGGACTGGAATCATAACTCTGAGGTTCTGTATAAGAGAGGTCAGAGCAGACTCTTCCTGCTAAGGAGACAGGGGTCTTTTGGAGTGCAGGGGGTGCTCCTATATACCTTCTATGCAGTGGTGTAGTCTACATTATTGTAGTGGGTATACTGTGCTTAGAAATAAGCACGCCAGTAAGTGAAATGTAAATGACATTTTTTTTTAAAGCATATTTAACATTGCTTAATTTCTCTGTTGCTTACATTTGAATTAATGAACAACAAACTGTACTACAGTTGGCTTTGTATTGAAAAGACGTAGAATCTATAAAACAGTACAACAAAACATGCTTAAGTATCAAATACTACATGTAAGTGCAGAAGTACTATGCAGGTTAAAACTGTGTCTATAAAATGTTCCAGACATGTTTGTTTTGAGGCTCCTTATGTTTCACTTGTCTTCTTGTTTCTGTTGCAGAGCGGTGGTTTCTTAACCATGTTGTCACATACTTCCTAGGTTCATGAAGATTAACAGGAGGCCCATTTATACTGATCACCATGAGATGACTTATATTTGACAACAACAGAGAAGATCTTTTATCTGTACAGATATTGTTCATTAAGCTGAACCCTCTTCACACTCAGCTGTGATACATGGAATGGTTTGCATGCAAGTGATCAGTGGGAATAAAGTAGTTTTAATATGTTTTTAAGTGGGAAAGTCCACCGGAAAACTCCATCAGTGCAGTCAGTTCATCCAGATTATCATCCTGCCTTGCAATATTATTTCTGTCGGAGCCGCTCAGACCCCCCCATACCGGTGGTGCGCTGTCAGTAGGAATCACTTTCAACAGCAGCCTCTGGCCCGGTCGGGACCTCACGGTTGGCCGCGGCGGTTGGAAGCGGTTTTCATGAACGTAATCCAAACTGCAGGCACCAGGATCATAAAAGCAAAGACGCTTTGTCGGTAGATTTCAGCATTTTCAGTTAATTTAGGCGTTAATAAACTGTTTCAGATGAGTGATCATAGCGTTCTGTGTCATCAGCAATGTGTTTGTCTCCCTGCCGGCTCCCAGATCAGCATCTCTGATTGGTTGATGCGGCGCGTCCAGCAGCAAAAGTTACATTTTCCATCTCAAACTGCAGCGCGTTTGCGGCGCGTCGTTCGCGTCAGATACTCCTTGCATGTAAACTCGCTGCTCCTGCCGCGCCTGCTGCGTCCGGTGTGAACTCAGCATTATTGGGCACTTTTAAGTGGTTATACATAAATTTACAAGCTTTTCTAGTGGGTATAGCGCGTATACCCGTGTATCACATAGACTACACCACTGCATCTATGACTCTGTTGTGGCATCAGCCATCTTCTATGTAGCTGTCTGTTGGAGCAGTGGCTTGTCTGCAGCTGTGAGAAAGCGGCTTGATCAGCTGATCAGGAAGGCCAGCTCTTTGATTGGATGCCCTCTGGACTCAGTGCAGCAGGTGAGAAACAAAAGGATCCTAACTAAATTAACATCTCTGTTGAATAATGTCTACCACCCCATGCATGAAAAAGTGTTGCTGAACTGGAGAGCTCCTTCAGTGACAGACTGCTGCACCTTAAATGCACCAGCGAGCATTATCACAGATCCTTCCTCTCACCAGCTGTAAGCCTTTATAACAATCACTGTTCCCAACAACCTCAATAAGTCTTTACATTCATGCTGATTTTTGCACAGTTGCTGTCGTAGATAATTAAAATGCTGCTTCAATTTTTTGCACATCTCTAGTGTTGCTACTATTATTCACATATCCATTATGGTAAAAATGTCCACAGGTGTTATTGAATTTTTAAACATTCTCCAGATACAGAGTATTTATATTGTAAAAACACCGTACAGTGCAATACTCTAAAAGGGTAGAGAGCCTTCTCCGGGCTGGATAGGATGTACTACCCCTAGTGGAGGAGTTTGAGTATCTTGGGGTCTTGTTCACGATTGAGGGGAGCATGGAGTGGGAGATCAATAAATGGATTGGTGCGGCATCTGCTCTGAAGCCTGCACTTTACCCGTCTGTTGAGGTGAAGAGAGTTTTACCGCTCGATCTAATGTTCCTACTCTCATCTATGGTCATGAGCTTTGGGTCATGACCGAAAGAACAAGATCCCAGATACAAGCGGCTGAAATGAAATAACTCTTCCTAAATTATCAGAGAGTCAAAGAGTGACCCTGGACTCACTGCTGTGAACAGTTGAAGTTCAGGAAGCATTAAATAGCATGGCAAATAATAAAGCGCCAGGTCCAGACGGGTTCCCTACTGAGTTTTATAAAGAGTCTGGAACGTTTTGGCCCCAACGCTCCACAGAATGCTGCAGGAAACTCAAGAAAATGGCAAATTTCCAGTTAATATGAGTCTGGAACGTTTTGGCCCCAACGCTCCACAGAATGCTGCAGGAAACTCAAGAAAAGAAAATGGCAAATTTCCAGTTAATATGAATTCTGCCACCATTAGTCTCCTGCTTAAGCCAGGCAAAGATCCTATGTTTCCCACCAAGTATCGTCCCATATCCTTAATTAATGTGGATATTAAAATAATCTGTAAAGCTTTAGCAAAACGATTAGATAAAGTCACTCCTCTCATAATCCACCCAGATCAAATTGGTTTCATTAAAGGAGGGTAGTCAGCCGCTAACACAAGCAGACTGCTGAATTTAATAGATTATTCCTACAGCAAAAATCTTAAATCTTATATATTGTCTTTAGATGCAGAAAAATAATTTGATAGAGTAAACTGGAAATTTTTTGTTGCTACTCTACATAAATTTGGCTTTGGCAATTCCTTTATAAATTGGTTAAACATATTATAGAACTTCCCAACAGCCTGTGTCAGGACAAATAATCAAACATCTTCCAGCTTTTGTCTCCAGAGGGGCACCAGACAGGGATGCCCGCTCTCCCCCTTACTTTTTGCCATTTTCATTGGGCTCTAGCTGCTACAGTCAGACAAACTAATGTGGTTAAAGGTATAAAAGGCATGAAAATAGAGCATAAAATTAGTCTTTACGCAGATGATGTATTACTTTATCTCCAGCACACAAACACTTGCCTCTCTAAAGTAATTAGTTTACTAGGATCTTTCTCAAAGGTCTCAGAATACTCTATAAATTGGTCTAAATCTATAGTACTTCCAATTAATTGCTCTCTACAGAATCCCTCAGGTCTACAATTGCAATCAGGAAATATCCAATATTTGGGAATTACTGTGTCATCTACAGTAAATTAGCGGAGTTACCAAAACTCAACCACATCCCTCTTTTAAAAAAGATGCACCCTGGTCCTTTGCTCCCCCATCCCCTGGAATCCTCCCACTCTGCTCATCACACTGCCACACACATGTTAAGGTTTTGGCAGAGATGGGAAATAACAGTACAAATACTTCAATTACTGTACTCAAGAAATAGATGTTTCTGATACTTTACTTTACTACTTATTTTATAAGAGCTTTTTTTCTTCTACTCCTTACATTTTAAAAAATTGGCTCGTTACTTTTTAGTTTTGAATCATTTTAATGGAGTTACCGTTATTATTTTACGTCATCAATACAAAATTCAATCTAATGGGAATCTACGTTGTATTTGACGCGACCACTACAAGGAGAACGCAGATTCGGCGGTATTCATTGGCGGTAAATCATTGCAGCTTGGTGGGGGTTGGCCTTAGCATAGTAGCATGGACGACGGTATACGGAAAATGAACCACAACGGAGATCTAGACCTATTGGCAGACATCCATTTAAAATGTAGGCAACGCATGAAAAAACATTTTAAATGAAGTAATTTTGTACTTTTACTTAAGTAAATTTTGAGATTAAAAGAGTAAAATTTAGGCAAAGTAAAGATACTTTTACTTAATTACAAATTTTTTAGTACTCTTTCCACCTCTGGTTAGAAGTTTGACAAACAAATACTGCAGAAGTAGAATAAAGCAGACTGTTAAAAAGTGATCTCTATGCCCTCTAGCACTCTAGGCCTGTAGCAGCATTACAATAAATGTAGCTAACTGAGCCACTCTAACTATAAGTTTTATCAAAAAGTAAAATATTAAGCCTATTATTATAAGTAGAGTGTCTACTTTTAGACATTCCAACAACCACTGTATACTTGCAGATGGATTTGCCAGGTGCTCTCCAAACACTATCAGGAAAGTAAAAAATGTGAATCTGAATTCACGTTTTATAACTCTAAATAATTATGGTAAAACTACGATTTCAGACTTTTTAGGATGTTCTGCTCCTAATGTTTTGTCATTTCTTATCAATTAATTATTTAAACAATATTTTTTGCGCAAGCCTGTAATAACAAAGGTAATGGTTCAAACCACCAAATCAGTGAATTTAGATGTGAAATCCCCTTTTTTTCTGCATGTTTGTAAAGATTTGTGTGAAGAAATTTATTTGGCCAAACAAACTTAACTGCACAGAACACCTTTTGGATGAATAGAGCAGTTATTGAAATTAACACACTGCTATTGAAAATGCTTGAAGAATAACCAAAGCTGGTATTGCTTGGAACGGGGTTCCATCAGTAAGTCGGATTAATAGGATGTCATCAGATTTAATGAACAGGCTGAAGTAGACATACAAATATTTTTTATTATTTTTAACTATATACAATAAAGAGATGTTTCATGCATTGTGTTGATGAAGACATTTTGATGGAAACCACAAAAAAAGTGCAGTAAAAAAATAAAAAGATTTTTATTTGGTATGTATCTCAAATTATAAAACACACCAGCTATACTGACTAAAAAATCTTAGCATTTCTGTGCTACAGTTGATGATTTATTAACCACAAACAATTTGTAATTCACTCCTATTCACATTATAAAAAAAATCTTTCACAGCGTTTGTTAAAAACTGAATTCCTTTAATAAACAAAGTGTTTGATATTTACAGCAAGGCTTTTGTTCATGGCTAAAATTCGGTGACCCTCCTAAAGGATCCAACGATGGCACAGGTGGCACACCAGTCCCGGTACCTCCTGTATTCCCCGGGTTTCAGGAAATACTGTCTGCCTCGGTAGTTCGGGTACTCATAGAAGATCCAGTAGCCGTTCATAACATTGCAAGAGTAAACATGTCGGTGAAAGGTCTCTTAGAAACACAATAAGGCATTAAGCTTTGAACTCAAATTGACCTTTTTTTTGAAGTCACTTGCTATTTTGACTCATGCAGGCAGAGAGCCTCAACACTATTGAATGGCATACCACTGAAAACAAATTCAAATGGTCAGACGCACAGCAAGAAATTAACATTTCAAATGTTTGTTTTAGAATACGTATTTAGTGATGTGGTAATCTGTACATATTAGGATGCTGTCTCACCACTGGAATCATGCGGCATGAGCGAATGCTGCTACTAAAACCCATCCATCTCTGATAGTCGGGGTATTCTCCCCTCCTCATAAAGTACTGGTGGCCCATGAAGTTGGGTCGCTCATAGATCATGAAGCAGCCACTCTCCACCCGGATGGAGTTGCAGCGACTGAAGTACAAGTGAAGGTCTGTGCAGTCATTGCTGCACTCATAGCTCCGACCCTGGAAGTTTTTGTCTTCGTAAAAAATAATCTAGAGGAGGAAGTTATTGGAGCATCAGAGGCTGTTTGCTTTGTTTCAGTAAAAAAAAAAAAGAAATCAAAGAAAACGAGAAAACTGTCAAGCTGGGGTTCCTGCAACTCACAATGATTGTAAGCAGAGTGTACACGCTGTACCTACCTTACCCATGGTCTCTGTTGCAGAGATTCCCCATGTTTTCAGGGCTTTTTATACCACCTCTCAACAAACACATCATTGTTATTCAAATTCCCTTAGAGTTATAACTAAAGGCTACTGGCACATGTTTAGCTTTTTGTTGAACCACAACATTGGGTGAGAAATATGGATTTGTATTTGAAAAAAGGATAAATAATTACAGTAACCGGTTTGGTGTTTTGAGTTGCATTGACAAAGGAAAGGACTAGTATGGTATCCACACGTCCAGCGAACAATGACTGAAGAACAATATGGAACAGCCCTTTTGCATCAGATATGTTGTTTAGACAAACAGGAAGCCATTCACTCTGCTTGCTTCTTTACCTGAGCAGCCTCACAGCGGGCAGATAAATGCATGAACATGTGCTGCTGGACGACACTCTAGATGCCAAGACTGTATTAGGACTTGTCCAGTACGAATCACATTTGAATTCTTGGTATGTGTGTGTTTGGTTGTAGGATAGTCTCTTTCTTTCATTTTACTTTATAATATGTGTGAGGCTTTTTTTCATTCTGTTTTGAAATTAAGATGTTTACAACTAATAGCTTTCTCTGATAAACTCCTGGTGAATGTTGATGTCACAAGATCATTTGTGTTACTTAATTTTGATTCAGCTACTTTCCCATTTGACAACTTGGGGTTTGAAACCTTCAGTCTTGCCTTGTAATGGAGTTTCTTTGGGTTTTGCCACTTAAAATAATCCCACTAATATGGCCTTTATGTGCATATGTCTAATTCAGATTACTTTGACTGAGTCATCACTAATGTTTCAAGGCATTACTTTATATCTTTGGTTAATACACCTCTCACATAGATAAATAACATATATATTTCTCTTAAGAACATTAAAATAAACTTGTCTAACCTTTGCTTTTACTTTCCGTTCCTCAGTTTTTATCCAGCGAAATGTACTCAAACTCAGTTGAGATCATTTTATTTTATATCTTATATCCCATGTTCTGCATTATGCTGTTGCATTTCTCTGTACACCCTACACAGCAGTGTTATAGATAAAGTCTGCCACAGCAGACACCAGTTAATCCCACTGAGGGCACAGACTGAAAGAGGGTACCACTGGCATTGTCTAGAATGTTATACCTACGCATAATGGAGATTAAAGTACTAAAGAGGCTACTTTGTTTAGACTAGGCTGCTAAAAAATTGGACATTGAACTCTGATTTTGGAATATATTACAATGTTGATTTGAGAAAACAACATATTTAAAGATAAAAGTAATAGAGCACAAGTTAAAGGCTTTATTTGGCAGAAAATGTTTATTAACTTTACTTAAAATCTGTGATTCTTCTAATCGAGCCGATCTTCGGACTGGTGCCTCCCCAGTCGCTGTATCTTTGATAATCCCCGGGCCTTAGATAGTACACTCTGCCTTTGTAGTTTGGTTGATCATAAAGGAGCCAATGGCCATCCATCACGCTGCAGGAGCTAAAACTGGACATGCTGAGCTTCTCCTGGACGTTTGAACAGTCTTCCACCAGCTCATGCATCTGGCCAGACATGTTAAAACGCTCAAAAAGCCTCAACCTATAGTTGCCATGATGCTGCCACCAGAGAAAAATTGATTTATCTCAATATAGTGATATAGATTCTCTACATTTTTTTCCTTATTGACCTACCTGAGGGATCGAACGGCAAGATCTAATACAGTCACCAATGCCAATTGCGCGCTGATTGTCTGAGTAGTCTCCTCTTCTCAGGTAGAACTGGTTGCCCGTAAAGTTTGGCCGCTCATACACCATAAAGCAGCCACTCACTACCCTGATGGAATTGCATCTGATGAAGAACGTTTGAAGGTCTAAGCAGTCAGTGATGCACTCATGAGAGCAGCCTTGGAAGTTTCTATCCTCATAAAATATTATCTGTTAAAGCAAACAAAGCAATTTTTTTACACAATTAAGAAACATCAAGGTGTAAAACATAGCATTTGGTTTTATTTACCTTTCCCATGGTGATGGTGGCATCAGGGTGTATTACTATTCACTACTGTCCCTTAACCATGCCTCTCTGCTTTATATAAAAAAGACAGAATGGGTAGGTGTGTGATGGCACAGCATAAACCATTGTCATTCAAATATGATTCACAGTCATGATGGTACTGGGATAAGGTTGCATGGTTAGGAGAATACTGTTGGTATCTAATCTGTTGATGTTTTTTGTTTCCTGTTATTGCTTTTAAGATGATTATTATAGTACAACAGAAAGTGTTTATAGCACTTTCTGCTGCAGTGTTTGTAGCACAGGCAAGACGAAATGGATGCCGTTGAACAATTGAACATGTTCCATCTGTTTAATCAACCTGTTTAGATGTACGGTATCATGCAATATATTGATAGAAACATGTTTAATAAGTGCATTCACATAAACTTCTGTCACACAGTTTCTAAACTTGGAAGTACACGTAAATAAACACGTACCACATGCGGCTTAAATGCAGAGAAACATTATGTCCTGTCAGATAAATGAATTACGTGCGTAGCTTTGATGCTTAAAGATGAGAGCTAGCAATTGCAGTAGAAATTACTATTTATAATTACATAGGACTCAGTTCGCATTTGTGGAGGCAGACATCTTTTGCGCTACGGCAGCACAAAGTTGACAAACTAGTGACTATAGAGATTGCTATTACACTCAAATGGGACTGCAGCAAGTTAGGCCTAAATGCAATTCTTTACAGACTAATAAAATGTTATCTATAAAATTACTGGCTGGTAGAATTTCTAAAAGTAGAATGGGAGGCAGATCTTTTAGTTATCAGGCTCCTCTCTCTTCTGGAACTAACTACCAATTTTAGTCCGTGAGGCAGACACCTTGTCTACTTTTAGAGTAAAGGCTTAAAACTTTCCTTTTGATAAAGCTTTTTAGTTGGAGTGGCCTCAGGTTATCCTGAGCTATCTCTATCAGTCTCTGCTGCTATAGGCTTTAGACTGCTGGAGGACAAAGGGAGCTTTTCATAATTCCGCTTCATTCTATCTGAATTCTCTCCCATTTTGCAGAATCTATTAGTTCAATCTCTAACGCTCTCTGCTCTCTCTCTGCTTTTCTCATAGTAGCTTCATCTGGTCTGTTCCTGTTTGGCTGTGACTCCATCCTGAGAGAAATATCAGCTGTGCTGCTGCCATCAACACCTTTTTTTTTTTTTAGATGTTATGGATGTTTATGTGCTCTCTTTCATGCCTGGCTGTGTGTTTCCTGGACGGGGTCGCCTGTTAAGATGGTTGACAGTTGCCTTTTGTATCTCTAATTTATTTTCTATGTCTTCTTTCTCCTCGAACCCCAATCGGCCTCAGGAGATTGGGTATGGTAGCAGTCGGTAGAAGCAGTCATTAGGTGGTGCTGAAAAGAACACATTATAACTTATAGGAAATGCTTCTCCATAATAATTGCTTTCTGAATAGTGCAGGTAGTAACGAAGGAGGCCAAAAGAGAAATCAGGAGGCTTCCTATTGACAGTTAATTTAGCATAGGACCTCCTGAAATGTCTATCTGCGCAAAATCCTTACAGAACATATAGGTTTTACCCCACCTCAAAGAATTTCACAAATTTACATAATTTCTTTACTATATGCTGTGTGACAAATGCAAATATACTCATCTTCATATGTTTAGAATAGATTTTTAAGTAAAACCACTACCACAACAGTTACTATGTCTTATTCTTTATTATACAAAGAAACTAATGTATTGCTTTTTTGCTTTGCAAGTAGTTATTTTAATATTAATGGTGAAAAAAAGGTTTGAATTCTAATGACAACTTTTGAGACTGTCACCAAATCGAAAAGATTGTGGCTGAAAATGCAAAGACGGAGACAGAGATTATCTAAGTCTGGCAGATTTATTGCAGCCAAAGTATGCATGAATCCTAAACCAGCATCTAAACACCAACCCTAAGCACAATCCCTCAGAGGGTTCACCACATTAAAGGGCTGGTTATACTCCCGCACCAGTGTGTCGCAATTAGCTTGTCGCAGGTATGACATGGACATTTTTTATTTATGTTTAACATTGAAACGAAGTGATGTTATTCCACGCCACGATGCAACAGGAACAATCAGGAACTTGCTGTGGATCTAAATACGGCCAAGGTGGTGAGGAAGTGGAGGCAAGTTCGTGCGACAACAGAGGGACATGAGGTTGAAAAAGAGGCAGGATCCAAGTGGGGAAAGGGTCCCAGCGTTCTCTCGCTCTTCTAGGTGGTCCATCTTCAGGAATCGTTTTCAACAAAGGCTGTCAAACAAACATAACAAACTGGTAAGGTAATACGCATAGTGTAGAGCGGATCTAGATTTGACCAATCAGATGCCTCCACTGTCTGCGGTCACCTACAGTTTGGGAGTGGTGCAGCAGAGTTAAATAGCGAGTTTGCAACAGTGCCAGTTTGCTTGAATTTGGCAGCAGGTGTAACGGCGAACAAGTGGCGAAGGAAACACATGCATTCAAATGCAAGTTCTGCTTGTTTGCTGGATCTTCATCACGCAGAAAACGAAAATGAAAGATACAAAAAAAAAAATATCCATCCATCCATCCATCCATCCATCCATCCATCCATCCATCCATCCATCCATCCATCCATCCAACCATCTTCTTCCGCTTATCCGGAGTGGAGTTGCAGGGTAGCAGGTTCAGTAGGAAGGCCCAGACATCCCTCTCCCCAGCCACTTGAGGAACCCCGAGGCACTCCCAGGCCAGCTGAGAAACACAGTCCCTCCAGCGTGACCTGGGTCTTCACCCTGGGCCTCCTCCCGGTGGGACGTGCCTGAAACACCTCACCAGGGAGACGCCCAGGAGGCATCCTAATCAGATGCCCGAGCCAACTCAACTGGCTCCTCTCGATGTGGAGGAGCAGCGGCTCTACTCTGAGTCCTCCCGGATGACTGAGCTCCTCACCCTAATGCTCTAAGGGAGAGCCCAGACACACTGCAGAGAAAAGTCATTTCAATCGCTTGTATCCGGGATCTTGTTCTTTCGGTCATGACCCAAAGTGATTTTTTACCCAAACAAATACTCATTATGTCATGATATTAGGCAGAGCTCTGACCCATGTGCAGAACACACTTTAAAAAGCAGATAAACAGATTTAGGAATCTTTATTTTAAAGATCCTTTACTATAAAGTATGAGCTATGCCTTTGCTAAACATTATAAGAGTTTATGAAAATTCAAGAACACAGGCAACATCAATAGAAAAAAACATTGCTGGAGCTCCTTTAGTTTTTAATTTTGCCAGAAGACATGATAAGAAAACTAAACAAAAAGCTGGGAAAGTTGCAACCCTGATTTTGAAAAGTTATAATCCTACCTGCTTAAAACTTTTAGTAAATCTATGGAAAGGCTTTCTAACCCTTTCATTGCCAACAATTTCTCTTCATTCAATGGCAAAATACTGTGCAAATTATAGTATATATATATTAAAGTAAAGTAGATAGTTGGATTGAGTAATTCAGCGTCAGATTACAAAAACAAACTTCTTTGACATTTAAATAGTTATAACAGGACCAAATTGAATTACCTTTCACACTGTCGAAGGTTAATTTCTTAATTTCTTCTTAATATTTGTTTTTGGTTGAAAGTTACAACCCTTTTCTTTTTCACATTCTGTGAAACATTCCCTCTCGTATAAAAGAACTGGAACTGCCATATATGTGTGTTTGGATGGATGAAAGACAAAGTCAGTTTGTGTTGAGGTTTTGAAGGACCCAAATACAGACACAGAAGGAGATAGAGATTAGTTTTTGCTGATTTAATGTAGATCCAAAGGCAACATAAGGTAAAGGCCAAAAACAAAATACAGCAAAACCAAAAAACAGGAGACGTTAGGAAAAACACACATGAGTAGCAAGAAACTACGAGGAAATGGCAATGAGAATCTGCACAAGAGGGGTGGTAACATCTGAATCCCACATCCTCTGTAACCTCCCAACTCGCTCCATTTCAGGACCGCCTGCGCAAAGCAAAGCCTAAAGCAGGGACCAGGAAGGAGGGGAACAAATAAAAACCAAAAACAGAGTCCAAAACACAAAACAACCCACAGATTTTGGGCAAGGACAAAGCACATTCACAGGAGGCCGGCCATGAGGCTAGAGGTGAAACGCAGTCTCTGGAAGCCAGTCGTAAGGCCAAAGCCGAACCGCAGTCTCTGGAGGCACTGCATGAAAAGTGGGATTTTCGTACAATATGCGGCACTGTAGATTGTCGTGGAACTTCAGGTTAGCAGGTGGCAGTTTACGGCAAAGTTGCAGGCTTCGCCGTAAAACTCCCGTGAAATTGTCAGAAATTGACGTGGACTTTCTTAGGCAGTGTTCCTTCCATGCCTCCCCCCCATGGAATTCTAGGGGAGGCTTTAACATGTAAATGAACATGCTGTGAGCTATACAAATGCAAACCAGGGTTGCAGGGGGGGTTTTACTCCAAGTGACATTTTTCTAAAAGGTAAGAAAATCTCTGATACAAAGAGATCAGGCTCAGTATAGCCTCTTACATTTTAGCTTGAATTGATTTATTTAATTAAAGTATAGAGACCAAAACAGATCTTTAGCTGACAGAGCAATACATTTAGAGCAGTAATTATTTTTTTTTAAATTTGCATTTAAGATAAAAAATAAAATGTTGTCTGTCAATATGCTCAATTCACAATTACTTAAGTGGAAAAGTTTCAAGAAATGAGTCTGAGATGATTCACTTTATAACATGGCGCATTATCCTGTTGGAAGTAGCCATCAGAAGATTGGTACACTGTGGTACATGGTCATAAGGTCCGGCCAGGTCAAGATCCGCAATTGCAATCGCACAAAACAGGAAAAAGAACATCGACAAATTCCGGTTCGTCAAATTAAAATATAGCAGCAACAGATCGGTGACTAGAAGTTATAGCACAATTCTTATATATATAAAACAAAAAACTAACACCGTTTATTTAAATTGATTGGATCCAAACTATTGGTTATTCACCAACGAGGATATCTGACAAAATTGTTTTTATAAGCATTTTTATTAAAGAATTATAAATACTTTGATAAACATATTTAAATAATTTTAGTGCCAATTAAGGCCTTGATTTTTAAAAAAAAAAAAAATGAAATAAATTTATTATTTTTATTGATCATTATAATAAACCCTGGTTCATCTCGCTGCGATGCTCTCTAATGACCTCCAAGAAACCTCAGAGTGGCGCCGCCCGGCTTCTCATAGCGGAGGATGTGCTGCTTTTGCTTTGTGCAGGCGGCTAGTCTGGAGCGAGTATGTAGGATTTGAGGTAAAACTCATAACTTGACGCCGATGAAGCTTAATTCTGCATCGAACAAGACTAACCTCAAAGAAGAGATGCTAGCGGTAAATATATGTTCTGACACTGCCTGCTAAGCTTAAAGCAGTTTTCTAGCCTGCTTTACGGCTAATAGCAGCCTAGCCTCAAAGCTACGGCTAATAGCAGCCTAGCCTAAAGCTACGGCTAATAGTAGCCTTGCAAGAACAAGCTTTATTATTAAAGTGTATTTTTTGTGATTCACAGGAAGCAGTACGCCGTCTTCACATCACTCGGAGACTAATTGCAGGCGCTATGAACCAGAGCAAGGGTAAGATTTAAAAGAATATGCTTTCATCTCTCGCGGTAAAAGGAAATGCATACGGATAGATACCCCATCATAGCTGTACATTTTGTTTTCACAGACCTCCTATTTGCTCGGAGCCATATCAGCAAGTCCAGATTTGCACGATGTTGATAAAGACTCCACATTGTGTGTAAGTGACTTTGTTTTAATGTTTTCTCCTTCCTTTTGTTACTGTGACTTGCGTTTGATTTTTTTATTACCATATACCACTCTCATTTAATTTTTTTCCAGCTGCCTGTAAGACGCTTTTGAGACGGGTACGCAGGAGCTTCAGATATACGCTATTAGTACAGCTGACGCTCTCCACATACGTCAGAGTCCGCTTCCTACAATTTGTGGCACCCACAAACGCTGACAAGCTGGCTGCAAATTGTCGGAAACTGACGAAAATCAGGGAGATCTGCAGGAGTTTACGGGGGACGAAAAATCTCACTTTCATGCAGTGAGGCCGGCCTTGAGTCCAGAGGCGAAGAAGAGAGTCAGGAGGACGACCAGAAGGCCAGCATCTCAGAAGCAGGAACCTTGGAGTCAGCCGTCTCAGCAGCAGGGACCTTGAAGGAGGTGGCACAGCTTGAGACCCTTGAAGAGGAGCCATTGTAAACTCACCAAGAGGCCCTGAAGATGAGGATAGCCCACTGAGGGGCTTAGAAGAAGAGGAGCGCCCTCAAAGGGGCCTTGAAAAGGAGGAGTGCCCATGGAGGAGCCTTGAAGATTAACTCTTAATGAGCTCTATTTAAGGGGTTAGTTCGTCAGTGGGATGAGAGGTCCCTGGATGGCAGAGTGAGGCCTCAGGGCTCTCTGGAGAGGGAACACTAAGGGGATCTGACTAAGGACCTGGGAGACCCAGAGTTTCTTTCTGAGAAGAAACACTTAGAAGATCTGACTGAGGAGAAAGAACACTATGAGAAGCTAATCGTTGAGAAAGGACACTTTGAGAAGCTGACTGTGGATAAAGAGCACTGGAGGATCTAACCCTGGAGAAAACGCACTATCAGGGCATGACTGAGTAACACAGCAAGAGGCAGGCAAGGGAAAAGGTCTGCCCTTCCCCTCTAAAAGAGATTCCTTACACGAGACTCCTCTAGATGAGGAGCTCTGGTTGTTGGTGGTGTGGACATGAGGACAGATTTTAATTTTTCTTGTATGATCTAGTTGAAGTGTAAAGTGCTTTGAGATAACGTGTTGTGAACTGGCACTATATAAATAAACTGGTTTGAAGTGAATTGTGCTTCGGGCAAACTGCTGGTCCTGGAGGTTGTGGCTGAGACCACAGGGAAAACTGACCTGGCCTGGTGGAGGTGTGTGGTTTGCAGCAGTCTGAGGTAGTGGCAGCGTCAGGGCAACTCGCTGGAGAGAAAGAGGTGGCGTCTGGCTGATCCACTGGAAAGGAAGGGGTGGCGTTGGGCCGACTCGCTGGAGAGGAAGGAGGGGAATCAAGTAGACAGCATGGGAGATTCTGCAGCAGTAGAAGTAGGAGCAGCAGGGTATGAGACGACAGACGGAGAAACAGGTAATGAGGTTAGTGGTGATATGGGTGGAGGAGGTTGATTTAGAAACAGAGCTGCAGAGGCTCGTTGGTTCCATTCAATCTCCTCAAACATACCAGTTATTCCAATAGCATCAAGGAGTTCAAACTGTCTTTCACATCTCCTTTTATTCACAAGCTGCACTAACCTCTCCCAAGGAGGATAGAAAGAGGAGATGTTGTCCAAAGTGAGCCTTAAGTCTTTAAAAAAGTTTGAAAGAGTTTAGCTTCCTCCCAGATGGGCTCTGCTCGGTCCATTTCTGGCTGGTTCCTATTATCTGGTTGTTTGGAGGTTTTGGAGGACCCAAATGCAAAGACGGAGTCAGAGATGAGTTTTGGTAATTTAATGTAGATCCAAAGGCAGAAAGCAAAGTCCAAACACAAAAAACGACAAGGAACGACAAGGAACCAGTAATAATAAACTGCACAAGAGGGGTATACATGGGAGACTGGACTGAAGACTGGGCTCATCAGCAGACGAGGAGTAGGCGTGGCTGGAAGAATCTAGAAGAGAGCTAGGAGAAGAAGACTGAAACAAAAGAAGGTGTCATGATCTTGGCGCTGATGGTTTGGTTTTTTCCTTTGCTCCTTGCTCCCCTGTCTGGATTTCCCCTTCTGACTCTGTTGCTGCTCGGCGCCTGCTGCTCGCCTCTCTAGGAACTCTGGGCGCCGCGACTGCGTCAAACCTCCGCATCGACTGAACTTCTTTGAATCAGAGATCCGGCCCCGCAGCAGACGAAAGCAGCCCCTCACAAGCACCAGTTTGTTAATAAAAGCTTTGAACTTTCCCACTGTCTGTCTCGCCTTGAATTCCCGGCTTGAATCAGGCATGCAGGAGATCCTTGATTACCTGCGTAATCAGGCTGCTCCAGCTGCCCTGCCTGTGACAGCTGCCGCGCCCTCGTCTTCTACTGATAGTCCAGCTCTTCTCGAACCACGTCTGTCCCCTCCTGAGGTGTTTAAGGCGGATCCTGACCAATGCAGAGCCTTCCTGACTCAGTGCGAAATTCATTTTGAGTTACAGCCCTCTGCGTTTCCTTCTGATCGAGCCAAGGTGGCCTATGTAATATCTCTGTTAGCGGGAAAGGTCAAATTAGGGGGAACGTCAGAGTGGCTGAATAATCCCGAACTCTGCAGCTCTTATAATAATTTTTCTTTGGAACTAATCAGAGTTTTTTTCCCAGTTCTTCCGAGTAGGGAAGCCTCCAGGGGACTTTTGACTCTCAGGCAGAGAGCGGTCAGTGATGGAGTACATCACTGACTTCCACCTGTTGTCTGCCGACTGTTCCTGGAATGAGGACGCCCTCATGGATGTTTTTTTTCTTTGGCCTGCAGGAAAGCATCAAAGATTAGCTTTCGACCCGCGACTACCCCCGGACTCTGAAGCAGCTGGAGGACCTTGCCAACCGGATTGACCTTTGCCTCACTGAGCGTCGCAGGGAGAGGAGAGCTCTGACGACCGCCTTTCCTCAACCTGATCTTCACTCCGCACCCTATGCTCCTACGTCTGCACCTGGTCCGGCTTAGATGCCGGAGCCCGAACCGATGCAGCTGGGGCGCACATGCCTCTCCAAGGAGAAGAGGGCGCGTCGCATCAGCTGTCATCTCTGTCTCTACTGTGGCAGTGATGGACACTTCCTCAGTTCCTGTCCTTCTAGGGGTAAAACTAGGCTGGGACGCACCAGACTCTCTGCCTCCCCAGCTCTCCTGTTACCTAAGACTTGTGTGGTTACTTCCATAACCCCAGATCTTCCAGTAACCTCGGCCCCAGCACCCCCCGAGCCTGGTCCGGATTATTTTTCTCCCCCTTCTTCTGAGTCTGGTTTGGATTTCCTTTTGGCGGGGATAGAGTGAGACCTTTATCCCTTCCGCTCTCACCTCCACCCACCTGATTCAGAGAGGGGGGACCTGCCTTCACGGTCAGGCGCCTTCTCAGCTCTAGGAGGATAGGCAGTGGGCTCCAGTATTTGGTTGACTGGGAGGGTTATGGACCCAGGGAAAGGTCCTGGATTCTCGCCCGTTGATCCGGGATCAGGAACCCTTGCACTACAGGGATCATCCTGATCAGCCTTCCTTTTTGGGGCGTCTGGAATCCGCCACTGTTAAATAGGGGCAGGTCATGATCTTGGCGCTGATGGTTTGGTTTTTTCTTCCTTGCTCCTTGCTCCCCTGTTCAATTGGTTCTGGCGCTGATTATCGCTGATCATTTCCACCTGGTTCCTCTACTATTTCTATTTGCTGTGTGTTTGCCTCCCATCAGCACCAGATTATTTTCGTGTGTTTTGGTGAGACTTTCCCTAGCAATCTTAGTCTCGGTCTGTTTTCCCTGATTGGCGACCAGTTTTCTGCCCATAGGACCCCCACTTTTGCCTTGCCCCTGTCTGCTCTGTCTGTTGCATCTGGCCCTGGATTCTACCGGCTTAGAGAACCTGGAACTGTCTCCTGACTTCTCGGCCTTGGATTTCCCCTTCTGGACTCTATTGCTGCTCGGGCGCCTGCTGCCTGCTTTCCGGCTCTCTAGGAACTCTCTGGGCGTGGCTTCGGGCCAAGTAACTGCGTAGTGCTGTGTTCTCCTCGATCGGACTGAACTTTGAATCAGAGATCCGAGCAGCCCCGCACAGCACCTGTTTGTTAATAAACACTTTGAACTTTCCCACTGTCTCTGTCTCACCTTGAATTCTGGGTCCTAATATTCTGAGATCATTACAGAAGGTAAACAAGAAAATACACAAGAACTCAAAGTACAACCAGAAAGCAACACAAAAATTTAAATAAAAACCAATCAAAACCCAAAAAGAAAACGTAAACGGAACCAAAACTAACCAAATGATAGACTAAATGTGGAGTAAAGCACACTGAAGTCATCTAACTTAAAAATAATAAAAAAAAAAAAAATCACTAAATACAGGCCGTTTACTTTTTCCTGGCCCTTAAGAGATTTTACCACAGAGAAGATACTGAGCTGTTGAAGTGGTGACAGATATCAAATTATTTAAGGGTAAAAAGTCCCCCAATATAAAAACTGACTTCCTCTGATAAACAGAAATAGTCCTCTAATTTAAATGACATTTGCATGAAGTTACAAGTGTTTTACTTACCTGGCAATTGAGTCAATGCAGCGCAAAGAATCAATAACAACATATTTTGTAATTATTGTGATTCCTTCGAGATATATGTGTTAGAATATCGTAATTCCTTGGAAATGTAAGTATGAAAAAAGTCAAAAGATAAACCAAGAGTTTAATCCGGCACTGGAGAAATTGATCTTTATACTATTTAAGCTTGTTAATTATAACAACATTCTATTATCATTCAATGGATCTTGTCAAAAACTGTGACATATAAACTTTATCTTGATAGAGTGACACCTGGTTTCCAGAGCTGGAGAATGGCATATGATGTGTGTTTAGTTTTTTTGTAGAATACTTAAACTCTTATGAAAACATTTGTGAAAATAAACTAACCGTAGTGAATCATTTTGCTATACCATTATCTATTATAATCCCTAAATGGTCAAATAATGATAAGCTGAATTAAAATAGAAACCTGGCTGGAGCTACTTAGAGCATTTTGCATGCAGAGCTGAGCAATTCTTCATCGGCATAAACAGAACACCTGCATAGTTTAGTAGGAGATACTCTTAGGTTAGTGGCATACTGTATACATAAAACCTTAATCAGTTGGGTGTATTTGTGATCAAAACTTAAACTCTGGTTTAAGGTACTTATGCTGCTGAACTGTTTAACATTTTCAAATATTCAATGGTTGCCTGACTTAGTGCACGAATGCATTATTGTTTTGTGTTTTTTTTAAGTGTTTACAACAAACCCATTCAGTAAGTCAATGTTAGTTTTGCATTTTATTTAGTTCTTTAGATCTTGTTTTTTTAGATCACTGTAATTATAGAAAACAAATCTGTCATAGTTTTTTGTTTCTATGGTTCTTACACTAGCCTACAATAGGTCAATAGTCCACAATACGTCTGATGGAGCCAACCCTGGCGGTTCTTCCACCCCAATCACTGAACCTTTTATACTCTCTGGGTCGGATCAAGTACATCTTGCCACGATAGTGTGGACGCTCGTAGAAAAGCCAGTTCCCATTTGCAACATTGCAAGAGAAGACATTGGGAATGTTGAAGCGGTCCATTACGTTGGGACAGTCATCCATCAGGTCCATCATTTGGCCGCCAAACTCAATTCGCTCATACAGGCGCATATTGAATGACCCAGGCTCCTAGGTTTGAACAGGAAAAATATGTTCCATTATACTGTGTTAACAGATACATTACAAAAAAACATAAATTAAATACTAAGCAGATTGCTAAATGTGTAACATGACTGTATAAGGTTTGAAAAATGTGTATAGGCCCCGCCCACACGAAGTCAAAATGAACACAAAACGCTTAATATTTTCCAGAACGCTTGTCGAAAGACAGAGACGTAGAAATAAATGTGGATCGAATTACACGAATTTTACTGAAAACGCTGCAAAAATGTATGCAAGGCCTGTAAGGGCGCTTGCCGTGTCAAAGCAAAAAATAGGCGCACTCTTAAAATGTTGGGCATGTGCGTTTCACTTAATATATTTTATTTACGGTTGCCCCCAAGTGGGTCCATTTCCTCGCGGGTTCAGTCAAATTCAGGTGCTGAACTATGTCGCCTATATTGCTCTGTCTTCCTGAGATATTCCAGAAGAAGAAGACTCTGTTGTAAGCCCGACAGCAGGGTGAGTGAGTACATAAGCAGCAACCATTCAACACAGTACGGCGCCATTGTTGTTGTGGATACTGTGTCGCTGCATGCGCGGTTTAGAGGCGACGCTTTTATGACGATGCGCAAGAAAAAATGCGGCTAGAGCTTAAAGATGGAAACGCCAAAACGGCGCTTTCAAAATCTTCCCACTCTGAAGCAAGCTGAATAAAAAAGATTGTTTACAGACCCCTCAAACGCTTCGTATGGATGAGAGGCTGGTTTGGTGAAAATTAGTGCTTAGGCCAGGGTTTGACTGTGTGTGGACGGGGCCTAGACCCAGAACTAAAGCTTTTGAAATACTTTGTTTTAAAGATGCTGTAGGGCCAGGCAGGGGATTTGACATTTAAGTTAGACACAGAGAGCATTTCAGAATATTCATTTTGGATCAATTGTAATAAATATTAAATTGTTGCAAGGATGGTCAGAAACAGGACCCAAATGCAGAGACCAGGAGGCAGAGTTGAGTGTTGCAGAAATACAAAATACAAGTGAGGCAGAAATACAAAAAAATAAAAATAAAAAAATGATTTCATCAGGAAGAACTCACGTGGGAAGCCAGAGAACAAAACAACAAACCAGCACTGAGTGGCTGCAGAGGTGGTGTATGTATTGGAAGACTGAACCAAGACAAGCTAATCAGCAGATTGGGAGCAGGTTGATGTGGGCAATATCAACTAGGAGGAAGCCAAGGGGAAAGGAAAACGTAGTCATTCTGCAGTGGGTAGCACTTCTGCCATGCAGCAAGAAGGTTCCGGGTTCGATTCCTGGCCTGAGGTTTTTCTGCATGCAGTTTGGTTGGGTTCTCTCTGGGTACCCCAGCTTCCTCCCATAGTCCAAAAACATGACTGTTAGGTCAGTTGGCTTCGCTAAATTCTGCTTAGGTGTGAGTATTTGCGTGAATGGCTGTTTGTCCTGTCTGTCTCTGGCCCCATTTCAAGGGTACACACAGCATCTGGCCTGTAGACAGCTGGAGATAGGCATTAGCACCCCTTGCTACCCCAGCTGGGATAAAGCTTGATGGAAAATTGATTAATCGATGCATGATATAATTTCCATTTTGTGTTACTCTGTTGCCCTCTTGTGTCAGTCATTTTTCTAGCTCTCCACACCTGCTCCCAATTTGCTGATCTTTGTTCAGTCTCCCATTTATACACCTCCTGTTCAGTTACTGTTTGCTGGATCCTCGTCATTTCTTGGCTCCCTGTGTGTGTTTTTCCTGATGTCCCGCTGTATTTTGGTAATTTGTTATTTTGGGATTTTTGCTTTAGACGAGACTTATTTATTTGTCATTTTGTATGCACAGAAAGTGCATACAGAAATCTAAATTGCGTTACATACAGCTTATGAACGCTGCATTGATATTTTCAAATGGCACAAGTTATACAAAAAGCGGTAGCAGTGGTCAAAGTGTGTGAACAGTGCGCAGAGGATAAAGCAGATAATTGTGCAAGTTGCAGTGGTTCAGTGCGCAAATAGGAATTTGTGCAAAAAATGCATTATTGAAAATAGAAGTTCCAGATGAACAATTAAAGGCGGCTAAAAGTTAAACGTTCAGCAGCATTGATGCCCGATTAATGTGCAATAGGGTGCAGAGTTCGAAAGCTGTGGATCAGCTTGTTCAACAGTTCTAATGGCAGTGGGGAAGACTGTTGAACCTTTTACTTTGCCACCTTTTGTTATTAGCTCTGCTAAAAACCACCTTCAGCTTCATTCTCTTCATTTGGGTCCTCTTCAAACCTGGGTCCTCTTCAAACCTGCACCCAACCGGGCAGCTCCTGGAAGTACAGAGGTCTAAAAAGAGGCTCAGAGGATACAGAGCTTGTGTAGTTGCTACTCTAAAGTTGTGGAATGACCTCCACCTCCTTATTAGACAATCTCATCTGAAACCTATTTTTATTCTTTGGCTTTTGGCATAAGACTATCTCTGTTTTAATTTTTTTTTGCTTGTTTTATTTTCTATATGGTTTTGTTTGTTTTAATGAATTTATATTATTTGTTTTTTTTTATTCCTTTAAACTTCTATTTTGTTTTTTTTACTATTTTAACTTTGCCTCATATGTACAGCACTTTGTGGAAGCGGTGGTTGCTTTAAAGGGCCTTATAAACAGTGATGGGACTAACCTTTTTTAGTGAACGAGTAATCTAACTAAATTACTTTGACTGTAACTTGAGTAACGAAAGTTACCATTGCCGACACCCTTGTTACTGGCGCTTCTACTCAAGGTGCGCACAATCAACCTTTTTTCTCGCTTACAGGACTCAGTGCGCGCGCCTCCTGCTCATAGGAAAGAGAGTGAGGATGAGAATGGCTGGATGTATAGTGAGATTCTCATTAGTTTTTGCTGTTTCTGCTGGCGGTGTTAACGCTACAGCAATACCACAGAGAGATGGAGAGGAGGAGTAATTCAAGCAGCAAAACAGCGCTTTTCCAGGTGGGAAATACCGCCTTCATCGCCGAGCTGCGCTTTCCCCATCAGATACCGCTTCCCCTGCATCTCCCTCAAGACAGCGCAGGGCGGCATCTATCTCACGCCGCTAAGCGACAGAAACGGCATGCTCGCTAAAGGCGCTGCGAACCGCCACCCCTGTGCTCGCGCCTCGCCACCGGGGAACTACGAAGAGCGTGAAGGATATAATGTTAGCCTATATGGAGAAAGGGAGAAATCTGATGGATGGATGGACGGATGGATGGGATGCTGGATTATTTTATACTGTAACCCAAACAGGACATCAAGAATTAGACATTCCCAGTTATTAATTTCATATACTAACCAGATCTGAATGCCCGTTGAAAAACTTCACAGCCATTAGTAGAGGTAATGCAGCCTGATATTTCCGCCACCGCGATCAGATAGCGCTCTCAGCCATAGAGAGGAACGTTATTCGACGGTTTTATAGCCCCGCTAGATAACGGCATCCCTTGATGTCATTTCCGCTGAGAGTTGCGCACAAATGCTAAACTCTCTGCAGGTTTTGTCTTTGTCCGCCCCGCCATTCAGCCAGGTTTTGGAAACACACGGCGCAAGGTGGGGCCGGTGGTGAGGGTTACGGGGGGTGGAACGCAAAAGTAACGCTAATGGTTATTTTTATTTTAACTAGTTACTTTTTATTGGGAAAGTAACTCAGTTGGCAAATCAGTTACTACTTTTGGGAGAAGCACCAAGTAACCTAAACTGGCTTTCAGCAACGCGCCCTAACACCGCTATATAAATAGCTGTGAGTTCTCGTTCAGCGTGATAAGCTGGCGGCCTGGCGACCGCGTAAAGTGCGCATGTATATTAAAAGGAAATTTTGCCGAAGTTGTGTTGTTTCTCGAAAACACATTCACCCCAAAGGTCGCGACCTCTGCCCTTTCCTGTTAGCAGCTTAGCCGACCGCCCTCAAGTTGGCTTCAAACCATTTTCATAGCAAATCTTTTTTATTATCAGTAACAGTGCAACCAACAGGTGACACAGCATTTACAGTCTTGGCTTCCCCAATTGGTTGGTTTCTTTTAAGCCGCCTGATGATTCTGCTGCTCAGCAGAATTTCAGTCTCCAAACTAGTAAAGCCTCTCTTCTTCTTCTTCAATGCCATTTTTGTAAATGAACACCGTCTGACAATTGTTGGAAGTCGTAGACTTATATGCAATTATTGGGGCAATAATTTTACAGATTTGCAGTTCTCATGCTCTCTTAAGCCTGGCAAAAACTGTGTGGTATTTTTAATCGTTGCAGCTACAGCTCACACTGTACGATGAAATTGCAGGGTTTAAAAGTTCACAGCTCACGTTGCATGCTCTTGCACTGTGCGACCCGACGCTCTGATGCTATCTACCTGCTCACACTGTACGTCTAAAAACCACGTGGGACTTAGCTCCGCAGTGAGATGGTGCTACTCGGACTCGTCTATCCGGAAGCCAAATGAGTAGAAGAGGAATATGAAGCTCACTTTGTGAGTGAAACGAGCTGCTCTTTGGTAATTTGCTGCTGAAAGTCTCTAAGAAGAAAAAGGCTGCACGCACGTGATGGTATAGACAAAGAAATGGCTAAGGAACGTGAGCTACTACGGTTCGACAATTCTATATAGAAAAGAACTCATTTCACCAGCACCCCTAACACCATGCTTCTGTGTTTCTTTTCATCTGAGAGGAAGAAGTAGAATGCTTGTTTGCGTACTGAGCGACCCCTTAATGTATGCAGGTTTTACTGAATTTCATATTTCATAAAAAACATATTTGATTTTCTCACCTTACGACTTTTGATTGGGAGGTCGCCGTGAGAGGTTGATTGCCCCTCGTTCCCCTCTACACTACATGATGCACTATCAGGCTGAAAGTTGGCCCGACCAAAAAATTCTCACCACGACTGGAGAATCCGAAAAGGGCTAAAAATCGTACAGTGCATGTCCAGCTATATGCACAGCGGGACTGCTTCACATTTACAAGGTTCATTTACTCTGTTATCTGAAGATAAGAATGTTTGTGGAATCTGATGTGACGTACTCGTAGGAAAAAGGGAAGAGAAAGTTACAACAAGAATATGAAAATGTTGTTGCATGAGGCCCAATGTCAAAACCTGAAGACAGGCCAAATTCACTACAGACACAGCTAGTTTAATTCAAAGAAGAAATGGCTTATTCATTTGGAATTTTGGGTTAAATGACAAATGTCAAGTTGGTTCTTCACACTATACAAAAGCAAAGCAAGACAATTACAATTTTTGACAAAAATAGCTATTTCAACCCCAAAAAATGCTTATCTTTAATATTAACTCCCGGCAGATCATAAGTTCACCCGTTTTCTGATCAGCATATGACTGTCTCTGCTCAGAGTTGAGTAGAAATAGGTCTTTTTGCAGGTATTCTGCACAGTGACAACAGCTTTTATGTCTTTAACTAATGTCCAAGTCCTGAAAGGAGGTTTCAGCCTTGCTAGAAATGAGGATAGTCACCAGAAGTGGTTTGATACCATCCTCTAGCAGCGCAAATTTTTCTAAGAAATTAGAACACTGTATTTCCACAGGAAACATTTCATCATATCAATGCTTATAGTTTAGAATTTAGAAGCCTCAAAACTTGCAATATAGAATCTCCAAATTAACCCTTGCCTGCATCAGTAAGTTTCTTTACTCCATCACTATGGCTGCATTCACACAGCTGCCTGATTGCCCATATGCGACCTGTATCGGATCTTTTTATTTCAGTCTGAACAACACAGATCCAATTGTTCGAATGCGTCCCAGGCCACTTGGCTATGTGGTCCCGAATCCGATACGTATCTGATCTTTTCAAATGCGACCTGTGTCTGAAGAGCCAGGTCGCATTTATCCGACCTAAACACCATTAATACCCGACAAAGGGCATTATTTTACATCTTGCTACGTAAAAGCGGCAAAAAAAACAACAACCATGGCGGAGAGATGAGTATTAGAGAGTAGTATTAATGTTTAACCATCTTGAAAAGACGAGTTTTTAAGGTTGGGAAAGCTCACTACTGTAGATGTGTTCCAGCCCTACCATCCATGTTTACTTCTGTAAGAACGGAGCACGCTGGCCTGTGATGTCAATGCTCCCTCTACTGCGCATGCAGGACAACTTGCATTGTATGAATGCAGTTCACGCGGGAGATCAAATAAAGGTTGAATATATTTGGAAATGTAAACAACAACACACACAAAAAAAAATCTGAACTCAGCAGTGAGGGTTGCAGTGTGAACGTAGCCTATGTTAATTAACACAAAAACCCCATTTGGGTTGTTTTAAGAGTAGACTAAGGAAGTTAAGGAAACTTTGAAAAGCCAGGTTTGCATATGAAGGAACTAATGCAGATCTACCGATAACTCTACTATAGATATTAATTACTAAAATAATGGGGATTTAAATTAATTCATTTACTAATTAATACTTGATAACATTTTTATTTTAGAGTTTCAGAGTATTATTGTGTGTATTTAATATGATTTCATATTTTAAATCATTGCTGTTCTTCAAAAATCAAGTTTAAGGTAAAAAAAATCAACATCTTTTAAAGTTCTGATTATATCTCTTTACTATCCCCATTATAAAAGTCCCTTTATGTCCTACTAAGCTTTTGTCTTATTTCCACAATAGCCACATATGCATGAGTACATCACTTGTAACTCTGGTGATATAGCGCAACATATTATGTTAGCTTTTCTCCTCAAGCAACAGCTCACGATGTCGATGTGGTGACGGGAACCAGCCGGTTGTTACGATATCCAGTGGTGAAAGTCGGGGATATTCGCGCTTTTCTTCAGGTAGTACTGGTTCCCGGTGTAGTGGGTTTTCATAAATCGCCAAAGCATCCACTCTCCCACCTGATGAGTTGCACTGACTCAGGTTGCTTAGCATGTCTGAACAGTCTTTGGAGCACTCAAAATGGTGCCCAGAGAAATCTTTATCATCATAGAAGATAATCTAGATGTCGAGAAAAAAAAAAATACCTGGAGTAAAACTACAGATTGTAACCAATTTCTTTCTTCTTTTTTTTTTACCTTTCCCATGTTTGCTGCTTTTCCTGTCCCGCCTGAACATGGCCACCTCTGTGATACATGCTCCCCTTTGAGGACCCTGACCTGAATGTGAATAGTTGACTCTGCATATGGCATTCATGTTGTTGAAGCCTGGAATCAGTGGTGTTTGTGTCCCACTCCTCACATTCATATGTTTTGGATATATATATATATATATA
>JAGKQL010000060.1:3398764-3414157 GCA_018398635.1 Cyprinodon brontotheroides
TATATATGTATATATATATATATATATATATATGTGTGTGTGTGTGTGTATATGAGAGAATGACAAAGCTAACTTTTTGCAGTTTTCTAGTTACCATCCATCAAGATCAATACATAGTGAACACTTCTACAACCCTCCTAGTTGTAAAACTGCTTACCGAAGGAATCATGCGACATGACCGTACACAGTCGTTCATCCCAGTCATTCCCATGTAATCAGAATACTCTCCCGTTCTCATGAAGAACTGGTTCCCTGTGAACCCGGGCTGGTCGTAGATCATGAACATGCCGCTTTCCACGCGTATGGAGCGGCAGTGGTCAAACATTGAGTGGAGGTCGGCGCAGTCGTTCATGCACTCATAGTGATTGCCTCCAAAATTTCTGTCCTCATAGAAAATGATCTGATGGAGCAGAAGGGAGCCTTCCATCAGCATTAACCCTACATGCAATAAAGTGAAAGAGAAAAACACAAACCTTTCCCATGATGGCTGCTGTCAAAAGCCAAACAGTTAACTTTGATTATATACTCATGAGAGACTCTGCTTTAGCTGTATGTTGTTATTCAAATGAGGCCTAGAGTCAGCAGACTCTGCAGGAGTCATCCTGCTCTTGTATGTGACAGAGATGGTAAAGCTTCCAGCAAAAGCTACACCATAGATATGCACTGTAGAACTGTCAATGTGGAGCTTGTGTACATGGCCTATGATTGTTTTGATTTCACTGAAGTCAACAGGAGCCGTCCTACTAATTTACTATCACATCCTTCTCCCCTTAATTAGTGGTCCTGGATCTGTGCTTCTATGCACCCTTTGTCCGTCTCTGTCTCCTCAAGGAGACATTTTGTGAATTGATTCTATATAGATACATTTTTGTTGATTGATTGATGTGAGATTGGAAACAACTTCCTTTCACTGACAATTTTACGGGGACTAAAGGTTTACCAGGACGAGGTCTCGTCTTTGTTCAGGCGACTGCTCCCAGTAGGGCAAGTTAAACAGAATATAATGTTACGGGTCTCAAAGTTATGGAGGATAAAATGTGCCAAAATTAAGTGTAAATAAATAAATAAATAAAGCATTAAATAAATAATTAAATGTGTCAATAGTGTTAAATGTGGAATTAAATAAATAAATGTGTCATTCATTAGGTAAAACCACTTCACTAATATAAAGTGCCACAATTAAATAAATAAATACAGCGATAAACAATAGGAGAATTAAATATGTGGAATTCGGAGATTGGGAATTAAATATATAAATGTGTCATTAATTTGGCAAATAAGTCTTAATTTTATTTAAAATATATATATATAATTATTTCAGTGTGCATTTAATATTTCATGGTCCCGTGTCGCATTACATCGAAAACCATTAAAAAGAATCTGTCAAACTCACCCATCCAAAGTAAAGGGGGTTAACGCGTAATCGAGTCTTTGTAATCGATTTGCTTCGCCACTTAATGTGCAGAGTGACCAATCAGGTAAGCGATAACACTGCTAATAATACCTAATCGCGAAATAATTAAATGCAATACCTCGAAATAATTATATATATATATATATATAAGGTTGTTGTTGTTGTTATATATATATATATATATTTTTTTTTTTTTTATAAAATGAGAAGACTTATTTTATTAAATTAATGACAATATTTATTTATTTAATTCCACATTTAATTAATTATTGAAACATTTATCTAATTATTTATTTAATGCTGTATGTATTTATTTAATTTTGCAATTTTTATCCTCCATACAGGTATGATGACCACATTAACAAATATGTTACCTGCTTTTAAAGCAGGTGAAAGAGGAGAAGTGAGGAAATTGATACAGTTTCTCTCCCAGATCACGTCTTTTTTATTGAACATTATCTAGTCACAAACAATGCTGCATTTTTTTCTTATTTTCGTTTAAACTTTGCTCACTCGATTCCTCAATTCAGTTGTAAAAGTCCTTTAAACCACCTTCAGTATCACATTTATGTTAACAAATCTTCTTGGTCACTTATATTCCTGAGATGAACACATCTGTATAATCATGTATTTACATTAACAGTCTTTGTGAATAAAGTCACTCCATTTTATATCATAGCCTTCTACTGGTTCAAAACTCTTAATGAAGTATTAACTAAACAATACATGTGCATGCCAAAAAAATACAAAGTTAAGCTGCTGTAAAGTTTACAGATCTTTGAAAAAGGCAGCATGGAATATGCTTGTGTTAACACTAAACATTTCCGAATAAACATTTCAGAATTAAACAAAAAATCAAAAAAACCAGTGTGAAATACCAATAAAATGCTTATTTCTCCATAAATGCATTTACATCCTTATTATTAAAAGCTAAAGCATTTCCTCAGGAGTTTCCAAAATAAACCCAACAACTGTCTAGATACCAAACGGCAGCCGCTCGGGAAAATGTGCTTCCAAAAGCTACTTTTAAGTAATTTTATACTGACACAAACAACATGAAATATACACACAAAACAAACTATGTCAGGGTTTAGTTGTGGTTTGAGGACCCAAATGCAGAGGCAGAAAGGCTGAGGAGATTTCTTGCAGTTTAATGGGGCAAAAAAGTAAACAAGGCAAGAATGCAAAAATCCAAATAATAACAAAAGCAAACCAGAACTATGGAGACATCTGGGGAAAACAAACACGAGGAGCCAGGGAGAGACGAGGAACATAGACCACAGCATGGGAAGACAGCAAAGACAAGGAACCAACAAGGACTGACTGCAGAGGGAGAGCATATATAGCTGACTGAGACAATGGGAGGGCTAACGAGCTGACAAGGAGCAGGTGTGAGGGAGACAACGAGGGAGCCAAGAGGAAAGGAACACACACAAGAGGGCAAATAGAGGACAACAGAAAAGCATGAGAACTAACATAAATCTAGAAATTACAACAAAACTGGAATTAAACCAATAAATCTAGAAAACAAGGAGCAAAGTAAAGAACAACAGAACCAAAACCATGACAAACTAAACTAATTCTAGGTTGAATACAAATATATCCGGTGGTTTACTAACCTGTTTAAAGCAGGTGAAAGAGGAGAGGTGAGGAGAGGATGGAAACAGTTACCCTCCCAGATCACGTCTGAAAAAACAGCAGAAACGTCATCCCGTTTACTGCTTCCAGCTCAACAAAAGAAAAACAAAAGCTCCGCCCCCACTTTTACAAGGAAAAAAACTATTGGAACTTAAATCATTGTTGTTGTTTTTTCACAATAGCCATAACCCAGACAGTTTTAGTGTTATCTTATTTTAACTGATTTACATACTTAAAGATTTATATTGGGTGGTGATTTCCTTAAATCCATGCCCAAATGTTTTATAAAAACAATTTTCCCCAAAAAATGCAAATATGGGCTGAAAATATTGGCTGGCCAATGTGTCGGTCTGTCTTTACAATATATTCGTAACAATGGCTTATTTGGACTCTAAAAAGCATATAAAACAAAGTCATTATACATAAAGTAATCTCACATAGCTTTGCGCCCTTGTGATATGATTTGTTAAACATTGTTGCATGAACCATCAGGAGGGTAGCGTAAAGTCTGGCCTCCCTATAGACCATCTAGATTGGTCCCAATGCCCACTTGACCAATTATTCTCATGCAAATTTTTAAGATAATAAATATGTTCATTATTACGGAAGAGGATTAGGGCCACTGAAAAAAAAAAAAAGTTAACAGATTTTTTTTATTTTATTTGAGTATAATATGACTTTAATCTCAGAATTCTGACTTTCATCTTAGAATTACTAGCCTCGAGTGAGACCATCCTGATCTCGTGAGCTTTCAGGTTTCACTTTCGCAGATCAGTCTGGAGACTCTGGGTTAAAAGAAAATTTGGAAGCCGTTCACCAAACGGAACGTCCAATCAGCGTTGGCTTTGAGGCGGGGTTGAGGTGTGTGACGCTTAACGAGAAGCACGACCAGTTCAGTCTAAAGAACATTGGCTAACGACTTCAGCCGATGAAACTAAGCGTTAGCGTGGCTATCGAGCAAGTTTTATTGGAATTATAGAGTATTTCTTCACTGAAAAGAAGAGCAAAAAACACTGCTCTGGGGGCTTTTCTCAGAGGAAAAGATGTTTTTACTCTTCTCCCGACTGGTTTCGGCAAGAGTAGCCTGGCTTGTGGTTGTGTTTTCGTGAGTCGCTCTGTTAGTCACGTCATATGCTTCATTGATCTGATTGGTTTATTTGGCCCGTCTATCACCTCCCCAGCATAGGCCAATCAGCTAACCAGTATTTTCGGCCCTTCCCTGAAATTACCCTTCAACCGGGGTTGCCAGATGGATATGCAGAGCATGCTACTATGCTAACGCCACCGCCACCAAGCTGCAATGATTTGCCGCCAATGAATACCGCCTTAATCTGTCGATTCATCTTGTAGTGATGCGTCAAATGCAACGTAGATTCCCATCCAGTTAGATTGAATTTGGTATTGATGGCGTGAAAATAATACTTGGTAACTCCATTGAAATGATTCAAAACTAAAGTAACGAGACAATTTTTTTAAATGTAAGGAAGTAGAAAGTACAGATATTTGTGCTAAAAATGTAAGGAGTAGAAGTAAAAAGTCGCCATAAAAATAAGTAGTAAAAGTAAAATCTGCTTGAGTACAGTAGCGAAGTATTTGTACTCCGTTACTTCCCATCTCTGACGGTAGGGGCCCTCGCTGGTCTGCAGGTGGAGGATGCAAGATAAGAAATTCCCTTCTTGTACTGTGTTTGATAGACTCACAGCCAAACAACTTGGTATTACTAAGCATTTAATGGTCCAGTTAAATTTGTTTTGGTTTAAACTTTAGATCAGTGAGTTTTATGCAATATATTAGGGCCTGTGAGGCAGATACCCTGTCTACTTCTAAGGAGGGTTTAAAACCTTCCTGTTTGATGAAGCTTATTGTTAGAAACCAGCCTGATGTTTGCTCATTCGCTGGGGGAGTAGAGAAATAGTAGGACATAGATTGAATGGCTTAATCAGGGGGTAAAAAAATTAACTTCAGAAAGTTTCTCCTTTCCTCTACCCTTCCAATATGGCCTCCAAAATAGGTAGGTTATCCTAAGCCATTTCTTATATGCTGCTGTACATTTAGGCTGCTGGATGACATAGGGAAGACTTTTCATCATTCTGCTTCATTACATCTCCATTTTCCAGTTCAGCTGTATTTAGTTTTATATGGTCGGTTCAGATACAGATTATTTTGACATCAATCTAACCGATCCCTGATACATCCTGCCTTTAATTTTCGGGCGATTCAAGCGGACGTTGCTTTTTCCTTCACTGACACCATAACAACAAATGTTACACAAGACTCAATTTAAACAAAGACAAATATTTAGAGAAAAATCTAATTAACAGTGGATAGCAAATGGAGGAACCAGCAATGCATCTGTTTCACGTGATCTCAAGGAATATCTGTTGAATGCACCCAAACTTTTCTTGATGGGACCTCCTTTGAATGTTTTTGCACCCCCTTAATCTTCAACCTCTTTTTAATAGTCTAAACTAAGAAAAGCCAACATCAGCAAATTAAATATTGCAATAAAATAAACTACAATCTGCATTAGATCAGATTTTTTTTTTTTTTTTCTACTGTGTTCCATAATTCAACATTGCTTTCAAACAAATAAACTCTTAAACTGGTTCATTTATATAATTAATTTCTATCATGCCCCCTGCAATTACATTGTATCACCCCTAGGGTTAGTAACCAACTGTTTAGGAATTAATGCACTAATGAATCGGTCAACAGATGCCTTATCCACAGAGCCTGACATGGGAAACAAATATATACCGTAAATTCTCTAATATAGGCCCGGGCCTTTATTTCACTCAAGTGCATCGCTGTCCAGGCCTCTTTATTGGATACAGGCCAGTATTAGAGACAGGCCTCTATTGCTATTTGAGCAAAACAGTGACTACCAGTGGAATGAATAAAAATGAGATTTTGTGTCTATTTGAACCTATAAAACACTAGGTTCATTTATTATTGAAAAAGTACAGTTACCATGTCTCCGCTTGGTTTGAAGTAAAAAAAATATAAAAAATCCTCCAATCTCTGTTTAATTCTCCTCCTCAGTTTCCTCCTCCTCTTTATCTCTCCTTTATTCTCCCTCATCACTGGCTGCTGCTCCTCCTGTTCTGCTAGCGTGGTCTGTTCTCTTCCCTCGGCGCAGAGCGAGGGCAGCAGCAGGGCTTATTCGTCCAGCCGCGCCAGGGGCTGTGGTATTGCTGTATTTTACTTACTACCACAAGTATAATGTTGAGGTATGCCCAGAAAAAACGTTTATAGCCCCGGCCTGTATTAGAGACCGGCCATTGCTTTACCACTCCTCTGACAGCCAGAGACCGGCCATTATTAGAGACCCGGCCGCTATTGGAATATCTGAGCCAATATTAGAGAATTTACGGTATATAACGTTTACAGGAAATACTTATTAATTCCCTCGAGAAATATACGGTAAACTTTTGGCCCCAAAGTACTTCTTTGTGCTCACAAAATCCTAATTCGTTCCCTTGAAAAACAAATTTTTGTGCAAATTTGTTCTCCTGATGTAACTTATATATGGCCACAGTATGAATACATGATGCACACAAAATTCTAAAACAATCCTCCTACAGCACACCTTCTGTAACACAGCAACAAACCAACATGATAGACAAGGATAGGCTGATGGAGTTTTATTTTAGGCGTGGGATCAAGTATAAAGAGATTCTGATTGCTCATTAGTGAGGCATTAAAATAAAATATTGACATCTTGGTATGAAAGACGACCAGCTGCCAAAGCGCATCATTTACACATACTAAAGGCTGACTCATTCTTGTGAGCAGAATCTCAGTTTGTGGTCTGGACGAATGTATATAAACTCCATTTTACTTTGCCTTAGGGTAAGGTAAGGGTAAGGGTCAAAGGCCACTCAAAGCTCTAGGCTTCAATGGTTTCTATGGCTGAAAAACAGGTAATTTAGAATTCAATTAACAATCAGTAGTCATTTAAACCGTGCCAATTAGCACTGTCCTGCACTATGGATGGTCGTTGAGGGAGAAATGCATGACTTTAGACCCTTAAGGGCATTTTTAAAAATGGAATTAGAAAAAAGGAGGTAAGGCAAATCCCCCAGATGTTTTTAACACGGTAAAACCTCTCATACTATGGCCACAAAAAGTTTTCTGTGTGCAAGAATTAGAATTTAGCAGGAACAAATAATTACAGAACAGATTAGAACCTGGATGTGCAGAAGGGAGCACTGCTCCCTTGCAGCAAGAAGGTTCAGGGTTCTATTCCCGTCCCGGGGTCTTTCTGCATGGAGTTTGCATTCTCTCCCTGAGAATGCAGTGGTTCTCTCCAGGTACTCCAACTTCCTTCCACTGTCCAAAACATGACTGTTAGGTTAATTGGCTTCTCTAAATTCTCCTTAGGTGTGAGAGTGCTGGGCGTGAATGGTTGTTTTGTCCCCTGTTTGTCTCTGCAGGTTGTCCTGTAATGGACTGGCTTACGTCTGTCCAGGGTGGACCCCTCATCTTACCCATCACCCAGCTGGAGATAGGCACAAGCACCTCTCATGACCCTGCTTGGGATAAGCAAGACGGAAAATATATGGATGGATCTGACAGATTAGAACCAGTTATATATATATCTTTCTTATGTTCAATTCCAGGGTTCTGTATATAATGGCCGACACCAATAGACGAAAAAATGCAAATTTGGGCAAAAAATATTGGCTGGCCAATGTATAGGTCTGTCTTCAAACATATCAGTGATAACAACTTATTTGGACTGTAAAACGCATATAAAATAATATCAGTTATAAACTAAGTAATCTCACAAAAGAGAAGGTATGACAGGAGCGGATGGTGTCATAGCCCATCCAACACTGGTAGCCAAGGTACTCTCCTCTGGAGGCCGGTGTAGTTGGGCTTCCCATAGAACACCCAGCAGCCACTCTCCACCTTGATGGAGTTGCAGCGAGTGAAGTGGGTGTGCATGCCAGGGCAGTCTGTATCGCACTCATATGAGCGGCCCTGACAATTCCGGTCCTGGTAGAATATGATCTGAGTCCAAGAATTGGAGCATGAGGAGAAAGTGCAAGTGAAAATCCTGAATATGGCAATGTCTTCATATTCAGTTCTACTGCAATATAAACTAGAAACACCAAACTATTTCCTCTGCATGAGACGAACGGCAATACAGATGTAGTGCCAATGGTCAAAACTTGGATTGAGTGAAAGGAAAGCTCTTACCTTGCTGCTCATCCTGCAAATAGTGCTGGAGTTGGTCACCTGCTCAATATGGCAATCTCAAAGCAGGCGAAGAGGCCTGCTATATAAACCTCAATCACAGGGTTTGCAGCTCTAACTTTAGCTGTTTTTTCAATGAGTGGGGATTTAACATACTGGTATGGCTGCCAAAAATCTTGATCCTGGCCATTGAAACAAAATCCCTGAATCATCAGGACAAAAGCCCTAGCAGGCGAATTACTGACCTACTCTGCCCTCTTTGTTGACATGGATGTTAACAATTTTTTTCTATGCACTTGCCCCAACTCCATGTAGATTACTCTTTGCTGGGGAAAATGCCAAGCAAAAACTTTGGGTTAACAAAAACTGACCCTAAAATATAACTGATGAAATGATTTCATAGTTTTTTAATTTAAGAAAACAACTGCAGTGACCCATATTATTCAGAGATGCCCATTGATTCTTAAGGTTGTGTCTAAAAGTTTTGACAAAGCATCCACATCTAGTTAACAGTTAAAGTGTATGTAATGTAAGAAAAGCATTTGTATTTTCTCCCTTAGGCAATACGATCTACAGAGGTGAGACAGGAGTTTGGCTAAAATCTCTTCATCGATCCACTTCCCAGTGTAAAAGAGGGGCTGATATTCTTAAAATCATTCTCAATTTGCATCTAAATTGCCTCAATGTTTTGCCACTCTGCAGAATTTATTCAATCTCTAACGTTCTGCTTTTTCTGCTTTTTCTCATAGTAGCTTCATCTGGTCTGTTCCTGTTTGGCTGGGACTCCATCCTGGATAGGGTTAGGGTTCACTGTCACTCCTCTCCACTGTCGCCAGTTGGGCATGCTTATTGTAAGGGATTGCATTTGAGTCAATGAGTCGATGCAATCAACAGGTTTTCCTTAGATAGAAAACTTTGAATCAATTTGACTGGATGATCTAGTTGAACTGTAAAGTGCGTTGAGATGACTAGTGCTGTGAATTGGTGCTATATAAATTAACTGAATTGAATTGAATTGAATTAAACAATGGAGAGGTGACCAAGGCACAGCCAAGGTGTTGAGGGGATCCGTTTTGGGGGTCTTAGGATTGCGTCTCTGCTTTTTGCAGATCATGTGGTCTTATTGGAGTAGAGCCACTGCTCCTCCACCTCGAGAGGAGCCAGTTGAGGTGGCTCGGGCTCGGGCATCTGGTTTGGATGCCTCCTGTACACCTCCCCTGGTGAGGTGTTCCGGGCACGTCCCACCGGGGGAAGGCCCCAGGGAAGACCCAGGACACGCTGGAGAGACCATGTTTCTCGGCAGACCTGGGAACGCCTTTGGGTTCCTCCTGAGGGGCTAGAAGAAGTGGCTGGGGAGAGGGAAGTCTGGGCCTCCCTTCCTAGCTGCCGCCCCGCCAATCTTCGAACACCCGTGAGGAGGAAGATGGATGGATGGATGGATGGATGGATGGATGGATGGATGGATGGATGGATGGATGGGATGGATGGATGGATGGATGGATGGATGGATGGATGGATAAACAATTGAGAGCTAAACAGAGGAAGCAAGGGTGTAGTCAGTGAGTTTGGCTCTATTATCTGTCTGAATCCCTCTCTTCAGAGCTGCTCCATGTTTATCAAATGTTAACAGACTTATTTCGGCTAGTTAGATCAGAAGCGACTGGCTTTGAGGTCACTAACCAAAATGACCAACCTTACATCATATGGAAAACAACAAAAACATCATTGATTTAGAGTGACAATCATAAAGACATAATTTCAGTCCTGTAGAAAATTCCTTCCTGCAAGCGTAGAGAGCAGAAGGGAGCCATTTAGACCAGCAGGTGGCAGCAGAGGACTAAAAAAAAACAAGGTACTCACATTGAGAAAGGTCTCAGACTAAGATGAAAATGAGAATTGTGTAGACACCAGTCTCTGTGGTGCCCCTGCTTTTACCTTCCTAGACAGCCATCTTTTCAGCTTCTGATATGCAGGAGTTTAATAGAAATGATAGATCAGTTTGAGAAGAAGGATTCAAAACAGTTTAATAAGGTTTTCTCTAATATTCTGAGGAAAATGAGAATACAGCTTTCATTCTTTACTGAGCATTTAATTTATAACTATCAATTTTTAATACTGGTTAATTAAAAAATCATCAAAAACTCTGATTGCTATTCCTTGAAAGTCCCCCTAAAAAGCAGCAAGTGCTCGTTTGCAGGACACCTTTACAGGAAGGTATTGCGTAACTAATGACAAAAGGAATTAAATACATGAGCTTGAATTATATATTTAAAGATTGAAATCAAAACAGTGGATCATGTTTACACATTTACTCCCGGTAATCCGATACCACTAAAGGAAATCCAGTGCCACTAATTTGCTCGTAAACAAAATGATAAGCAGAGTCAGAACAAGAGGTAATTTTATGTTGGTATAAATCTATGTGTTCTGTGGAGGCCTTAGAGAGTTGTTAGAAAGCACTAAAGAGAACAAACAGCATCAGGGTTCCATTCAGGTTTTTATGTCTTCAAGATATACCTGTAATCTATGTAATGGGTTATTTTCATCTGGATTATAGACAGATATAGCTGAGTATTATCAACATAACAGTGGAAATTAATCCCATGCTGTCTAATAATTCTACCGATTGGGAGCATATATATAGTAAAGAGAATTGGTCCTAGCACTGATCCCTGTGGTACTCCACAGGTAACCCTGTAGCATGAGGAAGATTTATCATTAACATGAACAAAACTGAATTCGACTCAGATAGATAAGATTTAAACCAGTCTAGTGCTGTTCCTTTAATTCTACAAAATATTCAAGTCTTTCTAAAAGAATATTATGGTCAACTGTATCAAATGCAGCACTGAGATCCAACAGGACGAGCACAGATACAAGTCCATCATCTGAGAATGTCATTAGTGACTTTCACCAGAGCTGTTTCAGTGCTATGATAAGCTCTAAAGCCAGATTGAAACTCCTGAAATGGAGCTGGAAATCAATGGTAATACTTCCTTAAACTACCTGGTTGGAACAAGTTGAAGGCTTAGATGAAGATAATAGTTTTGCTAACCTATTTCAGCTGGATTTAGATTCTATGGTTACCTCAGATGAGCTATCGCTCCAACTTAATTTGGCAACTGTACTACAAAATATCTAGGATTATTCTTATTCTCCTCTATGAATGATGAGAAATGTGCTGATCTTGCGTTACGAAGGATCCTCTTACAGAAGGAAACTATTTTTCCAGACTAGGTAGGATTCCTCTAGGCATGAGCACCATTTTCTCAAGTTTCCTAGCATTTTGTTTCAGACTGCAGAGCTCCGCATTAAACCAGGGAGCCAGCTTTTTATTTTTAAAGTTTTTTTTTTTTTCTTTTACCAAGGGTCTGTGTTGTTTAAGACAGTTCACAGAGAACTATACCCATCAACAAAATCATCAATTTGTGAAGAGGAATAATTCTTTTGCTTATCCAGGGTCGGGTCGCAGGGGTAGCAGCTTCAGTAGTAGGAAGGCCCAGACTGTTGGGATCTGGAGCTGTACCACCTTCCTCCAGCAGAGTGCGCCGTGGGTCCTCCTGAGCTGAGCCTCCAACACACCTGTGGCACATCTCATCATCAGAGGACCCACCTCAGTATATAAGCTGACTTCAGACCTTGCTTCAACGCCGCAGTGTTGATCTAGCTTTGTTAGCACACAGAGCCTCTGTAGTAAACCTGGAGAATCTTTGCTATCCCTAGAGAGAAAAGATTCTAACTCTTTCCGTGTTTTTTGCTCTCACAGTAAAATCCTTGTTCTCTCGTGAAGCTCTGGATGAGTTTCTAACCTGCTTCTGCCCTACCGGGTGAGCCAAACCTGAAGACTCTTCTCCTGGATTCCATTGCTGCTCTTGGCTAAGAGCTGGAAACCCAAATCAAAGGTCTGCCCTCAAAGTCAGAAGTAAGAGGCAGCTGAAGCAGTTATTGGACTCTGCTGAACAATCAGTCTCTGGATCCCACAGTAATCTTTCTCAAAGAGAAAACCGGACTCCTTCAAGGTATACTTCTGCAAACTCAAAGTCTCTCATCCCATCTGAGCCAGAGCTAACTAAACTGTCTTCCCTGCAGACTCCAGTGAACCTGTCTCCTGACCAGAACCATTTCCAGTCGCAATATTCATATCTGTTGTTCTTCAATAAACCTTGTTAAACTTTTTATCAGCCTCCGTTGTGTTCTGCATAGGTGTAAATTACATCCATCATGTGGCGCATTCGATTCAGTATAGCATTTCCTGACCCAATCCATTCATTATTTTCATACTTAAGAATACACCACGATTTCGATTCGATTAATCGATTAATTTTATTATTATTTATTTATTTTTTACACCTTACAGGCTAAACAAAGTTTCAAGTTTGAAATAAATCAATGAAAGCTGTAATATCATTATGCATTTTCTTTAGAAACAACAGCAAATAACAGAAGTAGAAAAGCTGCATCAAAAATACTGCAAAAATACTGCACAATATCAGTGTAATGAGTTCAATGCAATACCTCGGCTCCAGAGAAACTGTCCAACATATTTTTTTAGAATGTAATAAATATATTCAGGAAAGAGAGATGTTGTGTAGAGAGTTAGACAGGAATAAAAAATAAACTAGATATAAGGGAATTGTTTCAAAGGTCATCTGGGGATGTAGTTTTTGGGAGTATTTTTAATTTTCTAAGAAGAACGGGTATTTTAGGGAGAATATAATAGTTTGTCTGGTCCATACTCCATTCTGGAAGGTGGCGCTGTAATGCACCTATAAGTTGTTTGCCAACCGCCATAAAAAAAAGAAGAAGAAGAAGGCTCCAGAGTGTTGACGTCACCGCCCCTTGAGAGACGCTCCGCTGCACCTCTCCCAGATTGTAGCTGACCGCTTAAACAGTGCAGCAGACAGGAGGCCCGGCTTGTTTTGTTTTTATGACCGAAATTGCGGAAAACAACTCGTGAAGTTTGACCCAGCTAGAAGAGCGAGGCGCCGGAGAACGCTGGGACCCTTTTTCCAGCTGAATCTCTGCTCTTTTTCCCTCCGCTGCCAGGACTAAACTCGCCCCAACTTCCCGCCGCCTCGGCCCATTATCTAGACCCACAGTGTGTAGCTCAGACCACGCTTCAATACTGAGCATAATTTAAAAATGTCTGTGTCAAGCTTACTGCAACACACTGCTGTAAGAGTATAACCAGGAAGCGCGGTAGGAGGGCAAAATAGGTTTAGCGCCACCACAGCACGGGAGGGAGAATTACGCCCAGGAGCAAATGGATAAAAAATAGACCGGAGGAAAAAAAAAACATGAATCGATTATCTTGCGGACGTGTCGATGCATCGGATCGTCGGCTTTTGGATCGATGCATCGGCTACAAAACGATTATTATTTACACCCTAGTTCTGCATATTTGGACTTCTCTCTGAGAACCTATCATGGCACAGACGCCCCTCTCCCCAGCCACTTGATCCAGCTCCTCGGGGGAATCCCAAGGCGCCCCCAGACCAGCCGAAAAAACATAGTCCCTCCAGCTGTCCTGGGTCTCCCCGTAGCCCCTCCTTCCGTGGGACGTGCCTGGGAACACCTCACCAGGGAGACGCCCAGGAGGCATCCTGATCAGATGCCCGAGCCACCTCAGCTGGTTCCTCTCGATGTGGGAGGAGCAGCAGCTCTACTCTGAGTCCTCCCTGATGACTGAGCTCCTCCCCCCTATCTCTAAGGCCAGACACACTATGGAGAAAACTCATTTCAGCAGCTTGTATCCGGGATCTTGTTCTTGACCCAAAGCCCATGAAACCCATGACCATAGATGAGGATAGGAACACGTTAACCAACACAGCCCCACAACATCCAGAACATTAAGGTGCTCAGGGCGGATCTCATCCACCCCTGGAGCTTTGCCACCGAGGAGCTTTTTAACCACCTCAGTAACTTCAGCAACAGAGATGGGAGAACCCGAGCGGAGCCCCAAGGCTCTGCTTCCTCAATGGAAGACATGCTGGTGGGATTAAGGAGGTCTTCGAAGTTCTCCGCCCACTGACATATGACGTTCCGAGTCGAGGTCAGCAACACAACACCCCCACTCTGAATAGTGTTGGTACTGCTTCCCCCTCCTGAGACACCGGACTCTGGACCAGAGTCGCTTCGAAGCCGTATGGAAGTCTTTCTCCATGGCCTCTTAGAACTCTTCCCACGCACGACTTTTTGCCTCAGAGACCAGCCAAGCCAGCTGCACATCAGCTACTTCTGGAACCCCACAGGTCAAAAAAGCCTGATAGGACTTCTTCTTCAGCTTGACAGCTTCCCTCGCTGCTGGTGTCCAACAGCGTGTTCGAGGGTTACCGCCGTGACATGCACCGACAACCTTGAAGCCACAGCTCCGACTAGCTGCCTCAACAATAGAGGCACGGAACATGGTCCACTCAGACTCAATGTCCCCCCCCCCTCCCTCAGAACGTGTTCAAAGTTCTGCTGAGGATGGGAGTTAAAGCTCCTTCTCACAGGGGGGGTCCTCCAGCTGATATTCACCAAAGCTGCGTGTTCTCCTCTGGTCATGTCAAGATGAAATATGGACACAGGTTCCCAATGTCCAAAAACCATGATCATGGAACATGGCAAAACAAATATCTGATAATGACCTTTAAGGGGAGGAGAAAGTAATTTCAGAGTTTACTAAAAAGTGGTCAGAGGGGACATGTTTTTTATTTCTTCACATTCAATGCAATAATAATACAATCCAGGTAAATTGCAAATTTAACACATGCAAGCCAAAATGTATCAACAATGATATATATAATTACATAGTATGTGTAATTTAGTGTTTCTGTCTAGTGGCAAAGAGTGGCTTTGCTATATTTGCTGTGATCAGTGGGTAAAAAGTGTTTTAATATGTTTAAGTGAGAAAGTCCAATTGAAAACTTAATCATTGCAGTCAGTTCATCCAGATACATCCTGCCTTCCAATATTATTTCTGTCGGAGTCACTCAGACCCCCATGTGCGCATAGTAGGAATCCTCTTCAACAGCAGCCCTGGCTCTGCAGGCACCAGAATAATAAAAGCGAACATATTCTGCCGGCAGATTTCTGCATTTTAAGTTAATTTATGCTAGGGTGACCATATTTTCATTTGGGAAAACCAGGACACCTTG